>JAKJJM010312758.1:0-10655 GCA_021901965.1 Pipa carvalhoi
CGATTTCCACATTATGGAAATCGGTGTTTCTCAATTTCCATAATATGGAAATCGGGTATTTGTACCGATCCGTAGCCATAAATTATAATGGCTACGGATTTTTTTTGGTACAAATATCCGATTTCCAGATTATGTAAATCAAAAAATACCGATTTCCATAATGTGGAAATCGGGACCGCAGGAAAGTCGGAAAGACCGGTACCAGTCTTTCCGACTTTCTTAAATACCGCCCATTGTCAGTAAAATTCCTGGTCAAGGTGAATTAAATGGAGTGAAGACTACTTACTTAGTTGCCTACGTGCTTGTATTTATTTTTGAGTCTTGCACCTTTAGCATTAAAGGAGTGCCACTAATTATGTGATGTTTATTTTAATGTTGGCCAAACAATGAGGTAAGTGAGAGCGACACTAAATGAATGTAAAAGAAGATTATGTTGATTTAAACCTGAATCCAACATGAATGCTAAAAAATGACGCTGGTTAGACATTTTTGTGAGTTTTATCATAATGTCTCACAAATAACATGGCAAGTACTTGAAAAGGTAAAATAAAAGGAGGGATATGCCTCCTCTTTAGAGAGAAACCCTGACTGGTGAGGTCCTGATAAAAGTAATGGCCCAAAACATGTAATGAAGCTTGTCATTAAATTTATTTGGGAGCACACTACCTTGTTCTGCTGTTTTCCCTATTTTTCTGATAAATTGGATTTTACTTGGTGCAAGGACGGATGTACCGTGGGTAACAGCTATTACTTCCAATTACGGAAAGTTTGTTCACCATTCCTGGGGAATATTGGTTGATGTGTCTGATAAAAGTAATGGCACTTGGTTCTTAAAATATAGTATATTTTACTCGCTTGGTTTTTAGTAAATAATTGTTTCTAGCGGTTACTGCTTATGTATTTTCTGTTTTTAGTTTACTTATCCTTAAACAGGTCACTTATTTTGCAGTTCTTCACTGAAATTGACTATTCCCTTTCCAAAAGGATTCTTTGCAGAAATATTTACTTTTAAACAGATAGTATTTTCATACGTGTACCATATCTATGTAACATACATTGCACAATGTACATTTCTAATGTTGATGGGTTGTTGTCATTTACTCCTTTCTTAATTTATTGTAATTAGTCACTTAATACAGGAAGTGGGTTGATCTTTGGTTAAACACTTACTATATATACCACTACACTCTGTAATGAACTTTATCCTAATGAAGGGAGCTTTGCCCCCAGAAATGTTGATGTAATTGCTACCCGTGGAGGTTAATAAATGGAGAGATAATTTTAAAAGCAGTGTGCAGTTCTGTCATTTTCTATTTGACTACACAAATGACAGGGACTGTTCCACAGGACTGACACATAGCAAATGTGGTCCCTATATTCAAAAAGGGGTCAAAGTATGAGCCAAAAACTATAGACCTGTAAATCTAACTTCTATAGTGGGTAAAATTAAGAGGTGACCTAATAACCATGTATAAATATATTAGGGATCAATACAGAGATCTCTCCCACAATCTATTTATACCAAGAACTGTAAGCATAACAAGGGGGCATCGTCTACATATAGAGGAAAGAAAGTTTTTGCACCAACATAGAAGGAGGTTCTTTACTGTAAGATCAGAGAGATTATGGAACTCTCTGTTTGAAGTGTTTGTCATGGTTGATTCCATCAAAGAGTTCAAATGGGGTTTGGATGCTTTCCTTTGGTGTAAGAACATATTAAGTTATGGGTACTAGATAACTGAAGGTAGTATCTTGATTCAGGTAATCATTCTGATTGCCATAGAGTTGGGAAGGTATTTTCCCAAAATATGGGAATATGCAGATAAATGGATCTTGCCTCTTGGGTTTTTCGCTTTCCTCTGGATCAACATTGCAGGAAAATAGACTGAATTGGATGGAACTGGATGGACTTGTGTCTTTTTTTCAGTTTTTTAAATTATGTTGTCATGTTAAACAATACTCAATAAAAACATAAACTCTGGATCATTAGATCTTATGACCCTTCAAGTTGCATTCGTCTCTTCAAGGAAGGAGACTGAAAATTCTAAACCAACCTCTCTTGAAAGCATTCTTGAAATAAGATGTCAATACTTGTGGCAAAAGAAAACTGGTTCATTAAGAGAAATCTAAAGATCTTTGGCAGCTAATTTATCCTTGATATGAGGAGACTTTCCAGAAGGCCGCCACCGGGATCACTTTGATTCTAAATAGATGATGTCTAAGCCAGAGCCTTGTCACTAACACAAATAGTGGTAATAGGTATTATAGACGTAAAGAGAGCAGTCAGAGGGATAGCTAAGGTCTTGGCAGGCGGCACAGGTTCAAAGTCGTTCAACAGAGCAAAAGGTCGGGGCAGGCGGAAAACAAGCAAGAACGTTATACAGGCAGAGGTCATACACGTTAGAACATAGACGAATATATATAACACACCCAAATACAGCAGTATTTATAAATGGGCACCAGGCACAGAGAGAGAGAGGAGTTTAAATAGATTAGGGCTTGTGTGCGCATGTACGCAACGCGATCTCGCGCGCCGACATAAACAAAGAAGAGAAGCGCACCACCCATGAGATGGAACAGGAGAAGATGGCAACCGCTGAGGACCAGGCGACGGAGGAACGTGGAGGTAAGTACGCCTCCTTACACCTGCAATCAACCCCTACTTTGCCACTTTGATCTGGTGAAGTCAAACTGGCAAATGCTAAGGCAGCCTCCAACAGCTGATGAATAATCAAACTACAGGTGCGTGTGCACACAAAGTGGGGCAAAGAGATCCGTAATTTGGCACATTACAAAGTTTGATGAATATGTGACAAAGGGGAAGTGCCAAATGGATGCAAATTCAAACCTGTACAGAACTGTTCAGCCTTTCATGAATGAGCCCCCCTTTGTGCCATTAATCTAAGCACAACAGCGGAGCTCACTGTGTACATATGTCACTTGAATATTTTCACTACAGACAGCTAATTCAAACTTAACTCCAAGCAGAATTTGTTATCACTTACAATTCATGCACAGTAGAATGATCTCCTCCTCCACCTCAAATATAAAAGCAGTCATCTGACACCTAAATAAATTAACTAAGCATCTCAGTTCAATCTTACTAAAAAGTGGCAGGCATTCTCCATTCACGGCAGAAGAAATTTTGCTCAAAGCAGCAGGCATATCACTTACATGTCAGTGAAGCAAGCATCTTAAACACCTCTCACTGACAAAACTGGGGGGCTTATTTGTCAAAGAGTAAATCTACATGGCAAAAGTCAATTGTGTATATTTACTATTTAGAGTATTGTCTGTGATGGAGCGAACCATCTCATAGTACTTTCCGAGTGTGAGGTAAATAGTAGTGGTGGTGTATTGTAGCAAATTTGTCAAATATAGATGTATAGAGGCAAACTGATGGAATACGGATCTTATTTAAGAGACAATACCACCATGATTATGTTTTAGCTACATGAATGACAACATAGGGCGAAATTTATTAAAAGTGAAAATGCTGTTTTGATATAGATAAATTGAAAATGGCATTTTCGATTTCGAAATATGGATTTCCATTCCGAATAGTAACTGTAATGAGCAGTGCTTGCATGCGTGCACTACTCGCTACCTCTGCCTGCTGAATGCTGGCAGCCGCTGAGGAGACATAACTCTCCCCAGCGCTTCCTGGTATGGATTAGCCAATCTGGAGCCACTGACATCACGGATGACGTCAGCGGCGGCAAATTCAATTAGCTGAGCAATGCTATTTGAATTTGCCGCCGTTGACGTCATTCGTGAGTCAGTGGCTCCAGATTGGCTAATCCAAACCAGAAAGTGCTGGGGAGAGCTGAGTCTCCTCAGCGGCTGCCGGCATTCAACAGGCAGAGGTAGCGAGCGGTGCACGCACCGCTCATTACAGTTACTATTCAAAATGGAAATTGGTATCGCAATGCCGAAAATATTTCCAGCGATAATTATCAATTTTGTGGAAATCAATAATTATCGATGGAAAGTTAGCGTTCGGTATCGCAATATCGATTCCCAGTAGTATTTCCACCTTTAATAAATTTAGCTCATACTGTCAATACACATAAATTAAAGTAAGAAAGGAGAATGTCACAATTTTGTCATATTTTGGGCACTAGCATAGTAGAATAGTTACATCAATTGTTGTTACATTCATTACAATCACAGTCAGTTTCTAGCTTATGTTGGCACTTGGGCTCCACATTTAGGGCCAGATTCCGTAAGTTCCGTACTTCTGGGGAAATGCCTTTGCGAAGGCATTTCCCCGAAGTGCATGAGGTGCGACCGCTGAAATAGTCGCGGACGCGCTTCATACACTTCAAGAACAGGCGAACAGAGCGGCATGAAGCGCAACCGCGACTATTTGAGCGGGGAACCTCATGCACTTCGGGGAAATGCCTTCGCAAAGGCATTTCCCCAGAAGTACGGAGCTTATGGAATCTGGCCCTTAATTTGCCTTTTGAGTAACATTTCACAAGAATAGTAATGGGAACTCTGCTGTAGCATCCCAATTTTCCACTTTTATTTGGCGAATTCAAATCTCATATTTACAACAGTACACCTTGGTGATCTGTCTCGTAACACATGATGAATACTCAAATTGTTATTGCATTGGCGACTAGACACAAAGGGCCAGATTCTCCATCGTCCAAATGCCATGCGAATATGCCTTTGCGAAGGCATTTCCACGAAGTGCATGAAGCGGCCGCTCTGTTCGCCTGTTCTTGAAGTGCATGAAGCGCATCCGTGACTATTTCAGCAGCGCGCTTCATGCACTTCGCAGAAATGCCTTCGCAAAGGCATATTCGCATGGCATTCGGACGATGGAGAATCTGGCCCAAAGTGTTGTGTAAATGTGTGGTTGGTATAATGCCATGAAGTGTGTAAGAATTGACACTGCAGAAAATAACATTCTTTGCTGAATATGTAAAGCTGGGTCTAATTGTTTACAAATCACGAATCTACAGAAGAATTCTCACTTTGATAGATATGTACCTAGGTATCTGTCACACACAGCACCTTATTTATGCAGAAAGCACACTGCTCACAGCAGGCAAAAATCACACTCATTCATGCAAAGCAGCATACACATCCTTCAGGCCAGGTTCACACAGGCAAATTTTGTTGTGTGACATTGTACGCACGATAGTCACTACTTTCAATGTTTTTTCGCAATGGCATATTTTCTCTCTTTTTTAACGGTGTGCTATTTAAAAAAAAACGATACGCACAATATGTCAGTGTGAACCTGGCCTAAGGTTCCATAGGAAACAATATACAGATGGGGGTTTGTTTGCTTCAAAGATTAAAGATGGCTGTTTAAACAAACTTAAAGCAATACATACAAGGAATTTTAATTCAAATACAGTATAACATTTCTACAAGTAAACTGTAGGAATAAATACCATTCCAAACTAATGGAATTTTTTTTTTGGTGTCACTTTAGAGCTCACCATTAATTTTAATATATAAAGAAAATAGATTAGCCATGGGTAACACATTCATGCCTGAGGAAAAGACCTAGCTCTCTTGTATGTATGTGTATGTATGTATATATGTATGTATATTTTTGAATGTTAAATGTTTTTAAAAATATCCACCTCAGTTAACCAATAAAGGTTTAACCAAACTGCATTTTTATTGTGTTTTCATGATTTAGTGGAGAAAAGAACTTTCATTGTGTTGGATGTGTTAATTATAAAGTTAAAAACCAGTATTCTAATTACCCATTTTACTTGTATGCAAGAAATCTTAGAGCTGTTTTTAGACCAAAGATCTGTGCCAACATATTTCGTCACTTCAGTATACGCGCCTGTTTCTCAGGACATGATTATGGAGTCATTTTAATAAATAATGTGTGCATTCCATTACAGCCTATTTTAGTTTCTTTAACTTGCTCTAAAGCAGGCCAAGTGGCACTGGAATGTCAAGTGTATAAATCTATTTTGTGTTTTCTCTTGATCCAAATCTACTACTTTTTTCCAGCTACAATTTGTTTCATTTCATGTTACATTTCTCACTGTTTACAGGCCTGGCATTCATTGCATCCAAAAAATCCTTTTATATAACTTTTATTCAACCATTCACTTTCACAAAATTTGGGTTCATTTTTTTGTCAACATACTTTTGATTAATTCATGCTGTGTTCAGTTAAAGGCATGTTCTGAGATCCTCTATAAAGTTCTTTAGGGATCAATGTGTACTTCTTTCTACTATGGCAGTCTGCCCCATGAATTTTGTTAACATAAGAACCAGGGCCACCAACAAGGGTTACGGGGGGGAGGGGGGGTACTGCTGTGGGGGGCCCCTTTAGCTTGGCGAAACACAAGGGCCCAGCTAGCTTGTCAAATGTAGGTTGGTGAGTAATGACAAAAGAAGATTATGACTTACTGGGTACTGATCAATATAGGTGTACAGTTTGCAGTATATCTTTAGTTTTGTGCATTTTTTATTATTTTTCCTTGAATTTATTTGTAGAAAATTGTGATTTAATTAAAAATTTAAATCTATCCATTTACAGAAATCTGATCTATAGCACCTAGTATTACTGCATTATTAATTTCTCACTCCAACTACGAGAAAGAAAAAAATGGACTAGAGTTTTCACACACTAGCACTTAAAATGAAAACGCATTTTAACGTGCAAAACACTCCAAAAGGGGTTATACCATAGTAAAAGAAAACAAAAGAAATCCAGCAACTGCGTTAATAATAAACTTCACAACTATGAGAACATCACAGCTTAACTGTCTGCAGCTCATGAAGAACAACACGTACACTTCAAATATGAAATGCTCTGATGAACTGTGGGATATATTTTTAGCAGATGAGTCATATTATCACATGGGTATTTCTGCTTGCCATATGATCTAACAAACCTCTCAAGATACCAAAGCTGTGGCTGCTCTTCCTGAAACTCCTGTTCCCTGGAGGACTTAGCCTTCTTTAATGTGATTGAAACCTATTTTCACTTTGCTTTCCCCCCAGCCCAGCTCAAATGAATACAGCCATTGAAAGAATTAGTGGCTAGATCACTGCACTGCAACACTGGACTGTACCTCATATAAGAGGTTTTTTTCCAGCACCCTTACAGATAAAATCTATAGAAAACATGTATCCATTTCAGTTACACATTGACTACCAATTCTGTTTTCGTATGTCCAAAATAAGATAGTGACAAAAATAAATAAGTTCATTACACCAGTTCAGTTGATGGCAAATCCCTTTTTAAACTATGGTTCTATATATCTCAATGACAGGATTTCAATAATATCTATCATAGCTATTAGATGGTGAATATAGCAAATGATAGGTTAAAGCAAAATAAATAAATAAAAGCAAATAATATTGATCCATTTAAATTACATTCTCCTGCTTCCTGGTGACCTATTCCTGCCTGTACGGTGTAAATAGGGTTCACACAAATAAAATAGGTAATTGTTTTTGCGCAATTATTTTTTCCCAGTGCACTTCATTTGCTTTTAGTGCAGCGCATCATACGCTCGTGTGATAAAAAAAACCATGCCGCTATACCATATAGAACTTACCTTGTTCCAGCCACATTTTTTGGTATTTGGTATAGTATTTATATAGAGCTGATATATTACACAGCGCTTTACAGAGATCAATCATTCACTTCAGTCCCTGTTCCATGAAGCTCACAATCTAGGTTCTCTATTCAGAGACGCACAGATGTGTGTTTTTGGAATGTAGGAGGAAACCCATGTAAGTGTGGGGAGAACATACAAACTCCATGGTGGAGCTGAACCTAGAACCTCAGCGCTGCAAAGTAGCAGTGTTAACCACTGAGCCACCGCACTACGAGTGTGTACATGTGCGAATGCTAGCCATCATATTTTTGCTAGTGTACGGCTGGAACAATTTAAGTTCTACGCGGCGTATTTAGGCTGGGATGCGCTGCGCATCATACACTCCTGTGAACCCAGCCTTATTGTGATAAATATCCAAATACCAAAGATAAATGCTGCAGACTCAACATAACCCCTCTAATGAATAAGCCCCTGAATGTCAGCAAAGTGCAAATCTGTCGAAGTGTATTTGCCATACTTCGGGTTCCTATGCTCCAAGTCCTGGATTCTCTACTCCTTATTCACCAAGCAGTGTATTTCCATAGCAAAGTTTCTTACGTAGTGCGGTAAGTCATTCAGGCAGTAGTAGCCCTGTCATCAACCCCTTATTTCGCCACTTTGATATGGGAAATTCAACACAGTAAGTTTGCCAAATTTGCTAATTTAACAGACTCAGGCATTTGATAAATAGGTGAAATATCTGGACACGCACAGGCAAAGTAGTGCGAATGGCTCTATAGTTCTGTAACTACCTTGTGTCCGAATTGGTTGCAAATTCACCATTTCACAGAGCTTGCTGAATATTCGAATACAGGGAAGTGGCAAAAGAATGGGAGTTCTGACCTTTACGCTACTGTTTGGACTTTCATGAATGAGCCCGAGTATTACTATCAAGCTTTCTAGAATAAAATAAAACACATTGTACAGCAAGTCACTGCCTCAGGCACATAGAAAGTACATTTATTTATGGAAGCAGTTTTTTTTTAAACAGAGATATCTATTGTCATAATGCTTAATGTTCATTTCTTTTTCTACAGTGGCTAGCAGTCAGACAAAGCATGCTGGGACATACATATAACAAACAGGTTAAGCATTAGTCAGTAGGATGAGGCGATCGCTCGGCCTATAAAGCACACAGCTGCTAGTGAGCATTAGTGCACAGCCGATACAATAAGAGAACGATCGTTAGAAGGTGGCAGACATCAAGGTAAAGAATTGCCCCGCCCCTCCATACAGCTGTACTGTAATGGGGACATGCCTTTGTTGTTGGATTAACAGTCTTTCTTGTTATTGTCTGTGCCTGCCTTCCGGGGGGGAGGGGATGTGTGTCTGTGGGAGGGGGGCGGGGGGTCTCTAACCCTGACATGTGTCACACACTAAAAGGCCTAAGAACAAAGGGCTGGCGATGCCCCGCACACCACAACGTGCTCACGGCTGCTATGGAACTATTAGGGGACGATGGGAGTTGTAGTCCACTAGATCCAGGAATAATATAGGTTAGATATACCATTAATAATTCTAGTTTAATAGTTTGAATTAAAAAAAATCGAATGGAAACTTGCTCCATCCTACACCTTGAGGTCTAATTCTTATAAAAGACTGACGTTTGGAATACCCGGGGAAGGCCATAAAGAGCTACTGTTTGTATCCGGATGTGCCCTTGTATGTTTCACTTCGGCCAGACTTATGTTTACACAGTGTTTTTTTCTCTCTCCTCCCCCCTCCCTTGGTTCTCGGTTGGTTCCAAATGACATACGTCAACTCAACCCTCTCCTCCCCGCAACAAGGAAACGTCACCGTGGTGCGATCCGTCTATTGGCTAGTTCTCTTTAGGCACGCCCTGTGATGTAATATCCTCTCCATCAGCTGTATATAGAAGGCTCACAAACAAACGTAATGTTCACTTTGCCCCCGGGAAGTAGTGGAGGGGATGGGTATATGAAGTGTGGAGAGCACTTAATTGCGACACTTTTGTGTTTATTTCTATCAAGAGATGTGGTGATCAGGGGGTGACAATACAATCAGTCGCCCGAACAATCCCTCAGACTTGCAAGAAACGTCGCTCGTTATGATAAGTCGCTGTCTGTGACCTCATAAAAAGTATCAGTAAAAAAAAAAGTCTTAAGTTATAAAAAAAAAAAAAAAAAAATCGCAAAACCCATAAAATCAAAAGGCACTTAACCCTTTCCCCACCGAACTCTTCCGTCTGGAACGTCATTTGCCTCCATGCATACGCACTACTCACGGGCCAGCATGAAGCCAGAGATCATCGCGGCGGTCAGCTTCATCTCCAAGTTCCTCCGAACCAAGGGTTTGATGAACGATGTGGAGTTGCAGACCTTCAACCAGTCGTTACAAGAGCTTCTGACAGGTAAGGCGACCCTAGCAAGCTATCCCTGAAATCCTGGCTGTGACTTTATTAAGTGGCCTGCGACACTGGGCTATTCAACCTGTGGCTTTTCTACTCGTGGATCCCCCAGCTCTAGGAATCGCACGATAGACAAAGACATCTCTGAGCTGCAGCGATTAGTGAAAGGATTTCAGCGCTGGGTTTCTATAGGGTTCGTGTGGATTAATCTTCACCCTGGTTAGACTGACAGATTTCTTTCCCGAAATGGGGACCAGGGTCCCTTTTATGTTATTTGAAGTTCTTTTTTAGCGATCAGATACATTCCAACTGTCTTTTTAGCGACTGTAATTCTTCTGTAGATGGAAATTAGCAGAAGTGATGTAATCAAGGTCTATTTTTTACTGACCGTGATTGTGTTGATCACACTTAGGCCTTCTTGTGTTTGTGAGAACAAAGTGCAAATGTGAGTTTTAATATGTGGAATATTCTGTTTACTTTGACATTTAAAAATCCATGGGGGTTATGGTATGAGAACACCATATATATGTACTGCATATATGTTCTTTTTTTACCTACCATGCCCTGTTTTTTCTTGTAGGCTGGGTAGTTTATAATGCATATCCACCCCCTCCCTTCAGTGGTTGGAAAGTACAGGACTCTTTTTTTTTTTTTTTTTTTTTTTTTTTTTTTTTTTTTTTTTTTTTTTTTTT
>JAKJJM010313502.1:0-10906 GCA_021901965.1 Pipa carvalhoi
GTTCCGGCAGCGCCCCCCACAAAAAAAGCCCTGCCTGGAATACTTTAGTGCAAGTGCGGAGGACACCTGTTCCGGTAAATATCACCGGACAAAAAAAGCACTGCCTTTGACTTGTTTCCTCTTCAAGTGCTTGCTTATGTCCATGTGGCGATCTGAAGGATAAATAGCTAAATAAAAGGTTTATTTTATCCAAGCAGCCATTTATTTTCCAACTGACTGCATGTAACCAGAGCAACCTTCAAGCATTCACAATAAAAGTTAAAAGGTGAAAAAAGACAATGTTTTATTCAAGGTTTCATATTATAATTCTTGTTAAGCAGACTTTGCCTGGCAAATAGAAATAAATTAAAAGCTTTATAGAACAGTTACATGACCATCTGCCCACACAAATTTTGCCTTTTACATTCTTAAGACATTTTAGCATGTTTTGTTTTGTTGAAATTAAATAACTTTGGATGTTAAATTACTGTTCAATATTTTTACCTAGCTAAACATATATAGATATTTATTTATTTATTTAATAGAGAATTATTGAAGAAACAGAAACACTAGGCAGTTTATTTTCTGTAAGAAAATAAACCATTTATTGAGATGGGTGCAGTAAAAATGTTTCAGGTGGCGGGGCGCTAACCTGGAGGGTGTCAATCGCTGACCCCCTCCCATGGCTACCAACCCCATCAGCGCTATGGGGCTGGGGGCCCTAACCTAATTATAACCCTACCGAAGTCCCTCACCCTCTACTTAACCATGATGTGAGTGGACTGAGGTGGGTCCGCACCCTCTAAGGAGTGGGGTATGGTCAATCACATAACCTGTAAAGGAAAGAAAAAAACAAAAAAATTTCACAAAAATACAAAAGAAACATTAATCAATTAACACCAAATCTACACCCAAGTGTTAATGATTAATTAATAAAAAAAGCGCTAATTTAAAAATGCACTAAAAATTCAAGTGCTAAAATTAAAACCAAAATAATTACAAATATAAAAAAAACAAAATACCAAACAAATAAACCATCAAATAAATTAACAATCTAAAACTAACAATCTAAACCAAAACAAACTAACAATCTACACAAAAACAAACCAACTAACAATCTAAATCAAAAGAAACAAACTAACAATATAAACCATCATAAAAAAAACTTACAAAAAACAGCATTCATTACTAAAAATTAAATTAATAAAAAACTGAATGCATACATTATTATTAAAAGAGCTAAGTAATCAACAGTGTAGTCACCACTCCTGAAATCTTCTCTTCAGGCCCATGAAGTAGTCCTGGATGGGCCAAAGTTGTCTTCAACGCCCTCACTCCTCATCTTGATCCGCAGTCTTGATCCAGCATAATCCAAGGGTTAAATCCAGGGAGTCTTCTGCTCTTGATCTGCAATCGCCGCCGGTGCCTGCCCCCTACCGCCGCTGAAAATAAAAACCATGCAGATCTATCTTTTTTCTTCTCCATGCCAGAACTGAGTATCTTCCCACGCTCCTCAGCTATTTATAGGGTTCCCCAGGTCTCTATTTATAGCTGAGGAGCAGATCTGTGAGGGAACTGCTGAAATTTTGTGCCTTTATATACCCTATGCCTGTTGCTGATTGGTTAATTGATGAGATTGCAATTATCCAATCAGGAGGAGGCTTGGGGTATAAAAGGTTCCCCTGAGACAGAGGAACCTTTTCATGATAATGTTTTAGTTATTGTTGATTAATTTAATTTTTTTTATGGATTGCTGTATTTTTTTTAAGTGTTTTTATTTTTGATGATGGTTTAGATTGTTAGTTTGGTTTAGATTTGTTACTTTGTTTGGTTTAGATTCTTTGTTTATTTGGTTTATATTGTTAGTTTAATTGATGGATTTTTTGTTTGTATTTTGTGTAGTTTTAATTATATTTGTAATTAGTTTTCTTTTAATATATAATTGCTTTTAAGTTTAGCGCTTGAATTGTTATAGAGTTTTTAAATTAGCACTTTTTTAAATTTATTAATCAATTAGCACTTGAGTTTAGATTTAGTGCTAATTAATTAATGTTTCTTTAGTAATTTTGTTATATGTTTGTGTTTTTTTCGTTCCTTTACAGCTGATGTAAGGGACTAGCTCCCCACTAGTTAAGGGGTGTGGTCCCTCCTCAATCCACTCACCCCATGGTTAGGAAGGGGGTGAGGGACTTAGGTAGTGTCATAATTAGGTTAGGGCTGATGGGTTTGGGGGCCAAGGGAGGGGGTCAGCAACTGACCCCTTCTAGGTGAGGAACCCCTGCCCCCCTTGGCTAAAGGGGTGGGGGTCAATCCTGACACCCTTGGTTAAGGTTGATGCCCTCCTACCCCAATTGGTTACTGGGGGAGGGGATCCTGCGGGACCTTCTCCCAGTAGCGATCCCCCCACCCTCGCATAGAGGTTCGGGGGTGTGGGGGGATAGGGGTCACAGGGACCTCTTCTTTGTATTTCTACAGGCCCCCCTACCCCAAAGGGGTACAATGGGGCAGGGGGTTGAGGAGCACTGCTTCCTGCAATTAGCGATCCCCCATCTAGCTTAGCGCTAAATGAGAGGTGATATTGGGGGGAGGTGTAGGGGACCTAGGGACCCCTACTAGATGGGGTTTATGTAGTTTAAACTAATTATTTCCATAGCGCTAATATTACAGTAGCGCTATGAAAATAATTGTGTTTTAAATAATTTAACCGCTTACATGTCGGTTAATGATTATTAGCGCTGGGTGGGGGTTGATGTTGGGGGGAAGGGTGGGGATCCTAGGGACCCCTACTAGATGGGGTTTATTTAGTTTATACTAATTATTTCCATAACACTAATATTACAGTAGTGCTATGGAAATAATTGTGTTTGAAATAATTTAACTTCTTACATGCTGGTTAATGATTATTAGCGCTGGGTAGAGGGGGTGATGCTGGGAGAATAGGGGGTTGATGGTGGGGGTCCTGTGGACCCTCAGTGTAGTTAGAGATTGATGATATCTAAAGGTCAGCACACTGCTTAACCAATAGCAGCTAGGCAAGTTTTTCTTCTCATGTTGCCTAACTTGCAAGAGGAAAGGGGAGGAATCGGAGGAAGGACAAAATGGCGGCGCTCAGCAGACGTAATCACCGAAACTAACGGCAAGTTTTATATCTTCAGTAAAAAATTTTCTGAGTTAGCGACTGGCTTAGTATTAAGGAGTTTTATGTGTATAAATATTAAGTTATATCAGCACTATAGTTCTTCTTTAAATTACAGGTTGATCAGTTAAAATAAATATCAGGACTACCAACAAAATCTGTTAATAAATAGGTAGCTTCAGACAGATTGCACAAAGATTTACACAGTTCCTGAATTTTCTAGGTAAAAAAAGAGATTTGAAAATGTAGCATGTTTCACCACACATACATCTAGTGTAAGGGACTTGGGGCTATTGGTTAAAGTGAGAATTCGACTGTCGAATTCTCAAACAGTGGATTCCCATAGCAAACTTGCATTAATACAGAGGTAAAAATGTCCTCACAGATAGTAATGAACAGAAAAATCACAAAATAAGTATAAACTCCAATGCGTTTCGGCGTCTTGAGGAAGTCCAAACGACGAAACGCATTGGAGTTTACTTTATACTTATTTTGTGATTTTTATGTTCATTACTATCTGTGAGGACATTTTTGCCTCCGTATTAATGCAAGTTTTATATACATTTTTAAGCTAATAAATTGACTTTTTTCCAATTATCCTATTTTTGATCCTGCATTACTTGGAAGACTATCAGCCTGTTTGAATTTATGGAACTAGATCCAACATTAGCCTTTTATGTGGGCTGAAAAAACGACGCTTGCATTATTCTATTCCTCATTGCCATGTGGATGTTTCGTACTACACATTTCAGCTTTATCTTCTAGGGCAGCGCATACTTCCATTACATCTGACCAGATTCTACAGTGGGAATTGGAGGATTGTTGCAGCATACCCTTTTGGATAGTCAGCATCTATTTAACGCGCTGGGTCTCTCATTTTCGTATTCTCTTATAAAGTTTGTTGTTCAGTTTAACCCAGCTATCTCTGACAGGAAAAGAACTGAAAGATTATTTTAAATAGCCTTGAAAAAAGGATACAAATTGTTTTGTTGCTATTCTTGGTATCTATGGATGTTACTTCCCTATGACATATATAACTAAGATGTCAACTTTTGCCTCCTTCCTACAGATACTAAAATAGACATAGTATACATTTGCAGATTTCAAATTCTCCTTTGAGCATTCCAGTGCCCTGTGAGTTATAACAATTGCACTAAATAACAAGAATTGGACAGACAAAGACCACCAACATTTTCAGAAGTTAGGTGTTATACGCTTCCTTAACAAAACTGTCTCCAGTTGTGCATTCCCACCACCCAAACAATACTACAGCTTCTCATTTTAAAGGTTAAGGGGGTCATTCCGGTAGCTCCGAATTTTCCGTCCCGAATTCACTTACAGCAAACTCCCATTATAAAGTCGCAACCGCAACAATTCTTCCATTATAAAATCGCGACCGCGACAATTTTTTCAGTCGCAGTCGCAACTTTATAATGGGAGTTCTCTATCAATGAATTCGAGAAGGAAAATTTGGAGCTACCGGAATGATCCCCTTAATCCTTCATCCTGGAGAAGGGGAACTTTCAGCAGCATGAAAATCGAGTCATGCAGATCTAGATTTTGGGAAATATGGCCATTCATTCAAAAAGTCATAATTCTGATCTGTCATTCCCATAGGATCAAGCAATATTAATCAGTTTATCAAACACCACATACACTAGCTACTGTAAGGGTTAATCCATAAGAAGAGGGTTATTGATTGCTTTTGCCAATTTAGGCCACTTATTTCCTTTGAGTCAGTTATTGTTTGAGGAAAAATTTTGATAAATGAAGAAAAACAAGCAACAACAAATCTCTTTTTTCAACCCTGAAATTTTTACTTTTTGTATTCCTCACATTTATTTATCTACTTTTCTATTCATTTTTAGTTTAACTGCATTTTTATATTGTTGTTGTTTTATTGTTGAAACTGAATTTTTCAAATAGGACTTTTCTGAAAACTGTGTACTAGTCATGGCATTGATCAAAATTTCCTATGAGACAGCACGCAGTAAAAACTGGTAAAAATCCAATTTTCTCTATTTGGCTGTGTCGATCTATATACACTACAGTCCTCTGAATTTTCTTTGGACACCTTAAAGGGTAGGAAACATCAAAGTAACTCACCCAGAATGGCACAATATCAGGGCATGGGTACCAGTTACAGATTGGGAATAAAGGAAAATAAATGGACTTTTAGGATTTTTTTTAAGTAACAGAAACAATTATAAGAACCAGCATATATCCCTTTAGAAAATATAGTATATTGATCAATTTTAGAAGAGCAGTTAAACACTTGTGTTTTCAGGTAGATTACTCTACCTCTATCTGGCTTCTAAAGGGATAACCTACGCAAACTTTGGTACCCTTAACAGGAGATGCCTACCTCCAACCTCTCAGATCTTCTTCTTGTTTTTTGGTGAGTTAGATGCAAGGCAAGGCATATATCCTGATTCAGGAGCTAACTTAACATATGAACTCTGAATTTCTCTTCCTGAGAGTCAGATCTTTTGTTTGTTTGTTTTTTGTGTTATATTGGTGTCAGAAGCAAGTTTTACATCAACACCACATTCTCCTTTTGATCTGCTTCCTAATGAGTTCAACTTTATAAAATCTAGTCAGACAGGACAAAGTAGACCTTACTGGGGAGCTCCCATGGGGAATAGTCTTCCTCATGATGGCCAGTAAAGACTAGGCATATAGATGTGTCAATTCCAGACAAAGCTGTTAGATGCATGGTACAGGAAACTTCGACTTAGGGAATTCTTCTATGACAAAGACAACTATAAAACTAATGAATCTGTGAGCCATCACTACTCCAGCAATCCCACTAAAACATCCACCTGGACCCCTAAATCAGGTATGAACCCAACACTTGATTACTATATTTGATAGCTTTAGACAGAGGGTCACGACTACCATACTTGATAAACAACTAAAGTGGGTACAGAATATAACTGGAGAAGAGCATAATGCCATTTTATGTTTAAAAGCTAATAGGGATTTTTTTATTAAACCTGCAGACAAAGGGAGTGCTATCATTATTATGAACTCTTCGGATTACATCCAGGAGGCACACAGACAACTGTCCAACACCGTGCACTACCTCAAACTACAGGGGGATCCCATAGGCATTTTCAGAAAACAACTTGCAAAAATATTTAAGAGCTTTAATGCCAATCTAAGTGATCATGCACACACCCTGATCCCTAACGATCTGAAAATTGGCTGTTTTTATATGCTACAAAAAATCCACAAGCAGGGTAATAATGGCAGACTTATTATCTCTGGAGTAGGCACACTCACAGAAAACATTTCCGGCTGGGTGGAAAATGTTCTGAAACCCATAGTAAGGACCACACCCAGTTATATTCAGGATACTACAGACCTCCTAAGTAAACTTGCTGCCTTAGGCCCTGTACCTGAGGGAACCATCTTGGCTACTATGGATGTAGAATCCCTCTATACCAACATTCCACATGATGATGGTATCACAGCTTGCCGTTTCTTCCTGCAGAAAGAGAATCCACTCACAGAAGAAGTTACGCAGCTCATACAATACATACTGATTCATAACTACTCTTCATTTGGCCAGGACCTCTACCTACAGCAAATGGGTATAGCCATGGGATCTTGATTTGCTCCACAATACGCAAATCTATTTATGCCTAAACTGGAGGAGGACTTTTTGTCATCCTGTATCATCAAGCCCATGGCCATCTTCTGCTATATTGATGATATCATAATAATATGGACTGCCAGTTTAGAAGACCTCCTCAAAGTTCATGAAAATTACAACACTTTTCATTCCACAATACAACTACACCTGAGCCACTTGAAAACAGAGATCCACTTTTTAGACACAACTATATGCATTAAGAATGGTAACTTTACAACATTCATTTACCGCAAACCAAAGGACCGACACAAATACCTTCGAAGAGACAGCTTCCACCCCAAGCACATAAAGAAATCCATTATCTATAGTCAAGCTACATGATGCAACCGCATCTGCTCTGACACCGTGGACCAAGACAGACATCTACAGCAACTCAGACAGGATTTCATCAAACAAGGTTACAACCCCAAAAATACAGATAACCAAATTAGGAAGAGCCACCGTCATACCCAGAAATGAGCTCCTGACATACAAACAGCCACCAGAAAAAATCCGGAAACCCCTTGTTGTTACCTACAATCCAGATGTGGAGATCCTGCACAAAATTATGGAGGAACTCCATCCCATACTACAAAGAGATGAGAGATTACAAATAATATTCCCAGAGCCCCCTCTCCTGGTATACAGACAACCACCCAACCTGAAGAACCTTATTGTGTGGAGTGCACTTAACACTACTCACATCAATGGCACACTGTCAGGATGGGCACTAGTGCAGGAGGGAGAAGAAGGCGGCAGCCATATGGAGTGCAGATTACAACAGTGCCTAAGGCACGGAGTCTAAGGTAACCCCGTTTTTCACCCAGAGCCCCCCCAAAGGAGGTTAGGACTGCGCTGCGGTACAAAACCCAGGTTGCGGCCCCTAGGACTGTCTAGCACAATAGAGTAGCAATAGAGAGGAACGTCAAATCAATTCCGAGGTCAGGACAGGCGGCAAAGTTCAAAGTCAGGCAAGCGTAATGGTCAGGGCAGGCAGCAAGGTTCAGAGTCAAACAAACCAACAGGTCAGGGCAGGCAGAGTACAAGCAAGACCAACAGGGACAAGGCCAGGGTCACAAACAGTAAAACAAACAAACAGAGCACCCAAAGCAGAAGTTTATAAACGGGCACTGAATAGAGGATACTGGGGCTTTAAATACCTAAGATTTGAGCGTGCCCCTGCGTCTGGTCATGTTAGGGGCACGCTTCCGCGGCGTGGGCATGTGCGCACGCAACGTCGGCGTGACCTGATGAGTAGAAAGTGCACGACCGCGACAAGCGTGCGCACACGGAAGGGACCCGCCGCTGGAACGGGCGTCAGTGAGTACTGCTCCTTACACACACTTCCATGTCAGCAAAAAAGATGCGCAACCTGCACACACATTTACTCTACTGACAGGATATGAATACCCCAACCTACAAGGTGAGTACAATGATCAGGGTACATATACCTGTGGGTCTACCAACTTGGTGTATCTGATCATGTGCAGGTAACGCCCTAGTACAGGACTCTATGTTAGAGAAACAGGTCTAACGCTGCACCACCGTATGAGAACACATAGATTTAGCCAATATTAGGTATCACCTATACTCAACTCATCTGTGCTTATATCTATGACTAACACAGTGCTGCACTGTAATGCATGGTACAGCAAACATACTGTCCCAGCACCTGACAGATTACAACAAACCATTATGAAATTAAAGGCTATAGAATATCTATGATCTCCTATATCTGTTTATATGCTGGAATACACAAGCCTTAAAGGAGAACTATAGTCAGATTACACCTTCACATATGCTGTACTATACCTTAGTGAGTAGTGATTCATCCCAGTAGTTGTTTCATATGAAGCTGGATAATTAATTACAGAGCACTGATAAGCTAGGCAGACATTTTTTGTCTAATGTGGAATGTGACATCATCTAATGTGTCTAATGTGAACTAATGGGGAATGGTAGGCCTGTGTACAAGTTATCTTAACTGTGTAATCTCTGGATTCCCAGTGAGGCCAAAATTTGAACACACTGATTACACCAATAGCAATCAGCAGCTTTTTGTTCTCGCATTACAAGAGGGAAAAGGAGGGGGGGGAGTGGGGAAGACCAAAATGTCAGCTCCATTAGAACTGTATAAATCAAGCTGAGGCAAGTAATAATTCTTCCCAAAACATTTTTTAAACTATTTGTGTCAGCAATTGGTTTAGTATAAATGAGTTTTATATGTATGTGGGCAGTTATAACGACACTATAGTTCTTCTTTAAATATTACCACATGAGATCTAGATGCAGTCAGCATCTTGTTAGAGCCACTCAAAGTCACTCAGACATTATCTGAGTGAGGGTCACCTCATGTCAGAAAGAAGATGAAGAAGGACAGAATTAAATAGCTGCCACTTACAATGTTGTTCTGTATTATATATGGCTTACAATGAATAGACTACCTAACCTACACTATGGTAAACAATATATTATTGTCTGAAATTACATTCTGCAGACATTATTGTAAACCTGTGTTTTATTAAAACCTTAAATTACTTCTAACTGTTAGGTGATTTTACTTTATATAATTACCAATACTGATCTTTTCTCTAGCTCTGGTTCTGCTTCTTTTTCTAGAGCCTTCTTTTCTTCCAGAGCTGCAATCTACTTCACTTCTGTCTCCTCTTTAACAGCATTAGGTCATTTCGTGAAGCAGTATTAGGTCATTTGGTATTGGACCATTAGGTCATTAAGACAGTTGCATTGTCAGCTGCATTGTTAAAATGCCTGCAATAATAAACAACGGGGTAATGTAGTTATTAAACTATGTGAATTTTAAATACAACAGCAGCTGAAACACCTGATATAGAAGGATATTTAGTTCTTTCTTCAAGTAACAAAGAAATCAACACCTTCCAGTTAGTGACAGACTCTTGCTGATTTTCTAATTCTAATCATCAAGCTGTGGAAAAAATAGTTTTACTGTAGAATTTTCAATCTTTTTGACCACAAAGGAAGCAAAGTATAGTTCAACATCAGTGGGCAAATTTATACAAGAAATTAGCTAACACAAAGCCAATTAAAAGTGAATGTATTTTTAAAAAGATTTCCATGTGTTGTTTAAATCTCCAAATATAACTCCAAAATTAAACTGTTGTACTAATTGTCATCAACATACAACAGAGACTTATGGAAATAAATACTACAGTGAAAAATTAGGCAAATTAAGGCAAAAAATGTAGGTGAATAATATATATACAGTATAATCAGCTGGAAGGAAATTTTATGAATTTTCATACTTATCTTTTGGCCTAAAGGTTCTCACAGTATTGTATAGGGCAAAATAGAGAATAGTGGGTGAAGCAAATTTAACATTTTATGTTTGCATTTTTATTTTAATAAACTAAACTTACAAAGTGATTGGAGGAAGGCTGTATATTGTATTACATAGAATTGTGTCCCTTCAATTGATAATGACATATGAAGGGGCAAATAATGGATTTTATAAAAAACAGCAAAAACAGTACACCTGAGAGGCTCTAACATAGTTAATCATCCACTCCTGTGTAGGTTTGTCCACTCCTGTGTAGGTTTGTCCTTTGAGCTTGTTGCACTATTTGAAAATCCTCTGAATGATATGCTATGAAACCAGTAACATTGTAGGCTACAAGTTTTGGAAGTTTGATTTAAGTGCTACTGCTGACATAATTGGCTGCACAGAAACAGCCTTTCCGCACACCCGCACTCCACTCACCTCTCTATCCCATATTTAAAGGGGAAGTAAAGTTTAAGGGGGTTATTTACTAAAGTTAAAAAAGTATTTCAACCAGTTAAAAGAACAGAAACACCAACAACAACAAAAAATGCCTCAACTGCATTTATAGTCAATATATGTTCAATCTGTATTTCCAGAAATTCTAAATTGTGTCTATAAATTAAGATATTTAGCTATATAGCTTTAAAAATGGGGCTTCCTGTATATTGTCAGAAGCACCATAGAAAACAATGAGACTAGGGGCCAGATTCCATAAGGTCCGAAGGCATTTCCGTGAAGTACATGAGGCGCGCCGCTCAAATAGTTGCGGTCGCGCTTCATGCACTTCAAGAGCAGGTGAACAGAGCGGTAGAGCCTACTCTTGAAGTTCATGAAGCGCGACCGCGACTATTTGAGC
>JAKJJM010313912.1:0-10672 GCA_021901965.1 Pipa carvalhoi
CCTCACTGTTCTTACAGTAAAGAACCCCTTTCTATGTTGATGCATAAACTTTCTTTCCTCTAAATGTAGAGGATGCCCTCTTGTTATACTTACAGTTCTTGGTAAATAGATTGTGGGAGACATCTCTGTACTGACCCCTAACATATTTATACATGGTTATTAGGTCACCCCATAATCTTCTTTTTTCTCGATTAAACAAGCCCAGTTTTGATAATCTTTCTTGATACTGTATTTTGCCCATTCCTTTAATTACTTTAGTAGCGGTCTTAGAACCCACTCAAGCTCATCCACATCTTTCTTGTACACTGGTGCTCAGAACTGCACACAATATTCCATGTGTGGTCTGGCGAGTGCTTTGTAAAGCGGGATAATTATGTTCTCGTCATGTGCATTTATTCCTCTTTTGATGCACCCCATTATCCTATTTGTTTTGGCAGCTGCCGCTTGGCACTGGTTGGAACAGTTTATTGTCAACTAGAATTCCTAAATCCTTTTCCATGTCTGTTTTGGAAAAACAATCTCACCAACAAGTGTTTTTACATTCCTTTCTATGTGACACTATTCCTAGTTCATGTTTTTTCTTGATTATTATATTTTCTTTTAAAATAAAGAGTTGCCTTATGCAAAAAAATGAACCCTGTTATCAGTCCCTTACTTCAACTCTTAGTTCTAGCGAAGTTGAAGCAGTGAATTTAAAGTAGTACCCTTGGCATATTTGCACTCCAATGCTCGAAAAATACACAATGACCATTGCATTTGTAATCAAATGAATTCGCCACGTTGCTGAAAATAAAGCAATCTGATGAACAAGCAAGGTTGGGGTAGTAATGAATGGGGCTGAATTGGACGTTTTGTAATATTAAGAGGAAATTTGGAACCATGGGTGCAAGCTTATGCTGGTAACCCATAGCAACTGACACTTTGCTAAATAATTTAAACTGTGATAAAATGGTCAAAGTTAATTGGTGATTGGTCACAACATCAGCGCAAGTTTTGTACACATGTATGTTTAGGAATTTTCCCTACATATTTATTAGGAGATAAAAACACTTTTTGCCATGTATTGCCCCTATGTATTCCCAACCATCTTATAACTTATAGCAACCAATCAGAAGTTGTCTTGTATCATTCTTGCTTCCTTATACCAGAGAATTCAAAGTGCTGATTGGTTGCTATGGGTTACTAGACCTCTGTAAATGATTGTCTCTGTTAATGAATTACCCTGGTTTTTTGCAATGGGACATGTATGTGACACATATGGGAGAATATTTTGGCAATATGGGCAGAATTACTGTTACTTCTTGGAGGGTAAATTAGGAAAAATATTAACCTTTTCCTTTAAATATTTCCTATATCTGCAAGAAAATGTCCTAATTTCTAAAAAGCAAGATCAATTTTGTCTGGGACTTTTGCCCCAAATCTATCAATATATCTTTTGTGTAACATAATGTAGTGTTACAGCTGCTATTGCAGGAATGCTCTAAATTGGGATATGGAACACTGTCCATGGTACTGAAGGCTCCAAACCAGAATCATTTTATTAATTTCTTTTTTAAAGGTTATCTATAAATTTAGACATATGCAAAACACAATTAGCATATACAGACAGCTGACTTTATTCCAGTTAGGATAGACCATATGAACTGTAAATCATGGCATATATGTATATTTTTAGCTATTTTTACACGCTGTTGTACACATTTTTAGATTGTATGAGCTTACTTACAGTTACACATCAGAATGGATGCAATTATAAACTCAAAATGATCTATACTTAATTCTTTCTATTATGATGTGAATTACATATGTTAAGCATTATTTTAAAGGGGAAGTAAAGTCTGCAAAAGTCTTAGGATAGGAAAAATGTACCTTATTGCACAAGGTTAAATGTATAAGCTCAAATGTACACCAGCCCAAAAACAGTGACAACTTTATAATCGTGCTAAGTCATCATCCTTGGGTCAACAGCCCTGCACATGCTTGGCTGTCCTTGCTAGGGTCATTGTACAGTTGTCTAATAATTATAAATTTGAGCCCAGATCACTAGGTATCATGTGCTACGGAGTATTATTTGATCATCTTTATATCCGGATTGTGAGTAAGAAAGCTCTGTCTGCATTTTAGAGTTTTTAGATTATATATTTGACAGAAACTAACTATACCCTTCTCCCACACTGCAGGGCTGGTTATTATTGTGCTCTGATGCATACTATGAACTGCAGTGGCTTCCTGTCTAGCTGTGCAGTGTATAACTATAACTATTTACCTATAATTAACTATAACTAATTATCTGTCCTGCATCAGGAGTATTGTTTACATTCGGGTTATAAAGGGATAGTGTTAGATGCCAGCATTCCCCTATCCTATCTAGAGAGAGACAGATTAAATATGCAGTCTGCATGGACATACTAAAATCTGAACAAATCTGCAAAACCGCAGTGTGTTCAAACTATCAATATGCTGTGGATTAATGTTTAAGGGTTATCGATTTTGGTAATAGGCTTGTCAATTTATACCAGAGGTGTTTGTAAAACAATTGTAATTTATAAATGTATAACTTATGAAATGTTTTGTGCTAAATGTAGGTGTGAATAGATTCCAGTGCAGCCTTGCACACTACATTTTATTCACTCTCTGTAGGGGACTGTTTTCATTTATGAGGTTAAGAATTAGACTAAGATGCTCATTGTCATTCTACAGTACAATGCAATAGGTTTCTTAGAAAGGTGTGACCAGTGGGGTAACTACAGTCTCTAGGCACCAGATTCCTTCCCTAGAGCCCTGTACAGGATCAGTTCTGGACCCCCTCCAGCAGCCATGCCCCCTTTTGCACCCTCCTGGGCTAAAAGACTGAGGCTTACCAGGATCCAAGGATCTCAGCGGTTTTGGCGAGGCCCCCTGGGTGCTCCAGCTGAGTTGCAATAGTTAAAACCCATGGGAAACAAATAGTATTATAATACCTGGCACCATGCTGCACTCAGATTGGATTGGGTGCTCTGCAGAGTCAAGTATACTTTAGACATGGTGGTTTACTTTATAAAGTACACAATTAGACTTTAGGTAAATATTATCTCCATGGGAACCCATTAATTAGTAGAGTATATTGAATCCATTATTAGGCACTGTTTATGTGTACTGCACACTAGTGGCAAAAAGGGAAAGTGACCCCATCAACTTAACTAATAGTAGCAGGGTTGGTTATGGAGGAACAAGGTAAATAGAGATATTTTGCCTAATTATATAATACAGCATGATTATTGTCAGTAAGTAGGAGAGTATAGAATATTCATAAATATTGTACAAGCTAGTGCTAATTAGAGAGAAGTCTTTAGAGGTAGTCATTATACAGAGCTGAATACTCATTATCGGAACAGCAATGTTGGCTCCTAATCATAAAGTGCAATGAACGATGGTCCTGAGGATCTTTATGCACTGCAGCACATTGACATTTAGACTAATGTGCAGATAAGCAGCACAACTATACCTTTTGCATGCAGTGAAAGGGTTAAATGCCAGCATAGTTAACTCCACTGCGATAATTGATTGATTAACCGTTTCTGTGACAGGACGGGGAATGCAGACCATTGTCAAGACCTCTTTCACTGAGACGGAAACTGTGAGGATAGACCAAGATAATTTTATGATTGGCTAGGAGGAGAGAGAAGCAGCCTTAGAGAGTCAGAGAGTGCTGAGCATGCATAAATAACCCAGTAGGAGAAGTCTCTCTGCCTTTCATGCTCTCTCTGTTCAGATACAGGAGTTGACCACAGAGGGACTGCTTCCCTGCATGCTAAAAGGAAAGAAACGGAGTGAGAGGCAAGGAGGGATATAAAGAGAGAGAACGTGTGTGCGTGTAAGCCTGTGTGTGAAGCATCAGCATGAATAGAGGAGGGCAGTGTAAATGAAGCTCATTCTGCATGTGATTGCAGAGAGGATCAGATATAAGTGAGTGAGAGAGCTGTAGCTCTGCTTGCTGCAGCAGGACAGTGGGACATGTCACCTGTATTACTGGGACACCTAGGAGCTAAGTTGTCCTGCACACAGACATGCGGAGGAGAGAGGGAACCCTCCTAACTCACTGTTTTAGGGATTTCCTCTCTTTGGGGCAGTGGTTGGCATGGCCACTCTTGCTGAAGACTGGCGGGCAGACTGGTACGCTGAATTATAACTCTGTCTGAAAAGTGCTTGTTTCCTCTGCACCTCACACATTGGGGGGGATGATACTGTGGTTTCTTTGGATGGATTGACATTGCAAGTTAAGTTTAGGGATAAAACCCTAACAGTTTCCAAACCCTGTTTACCCTGCCCCTCAATACTAGGTGCCCACCTGCACCATGAGGCGGTCGAGCACTGATGAATCCACTTACCATCGCAGTCCATCCCTGGACAGCAAGGACTACTCTCTACCTAAGGGGGGTGCTTTCCGGCGCTACAGCAGCCTCTATGGAGGCCAATTTGGGGCATCATCAGGTGGCTCATTTTTTGGTTTCCACACAAATCCAGGTCCTAAAGCCACCAAATCGAAGTACACGTCCCCAAAGGGCAACAAATATGTGGTGTTTTACTTGGATCTCTCCTTCATTTTCCTCCTAGAGTTGAAGAGGTGCAGGATGGCACAGAACTGCCTGCAGTGTATGAAATATCTCATGTTCGTCTTCAACCTCCTATTTTGGGTAAGTCCCTGGGAAATGGAGGGAGGTTTAAGCTTATCTGTGCTGAGAGTCTTGGGGTTAGCTCTGCTGATTGTATTGACTTGTTTAAATGGTTCAAGTTTTGTTCCCATGACATATCAAAGTGACCTTATGTGAGTCAGTGACATGCTAAGAGAAAAGTCATTTAAATGACAGATCGTCAGGTGCTGATGACAGTCACCGGCTTAAAGGATTAAATCGTGATTTTTTTTCTTCTAAACTTTTCATGAACAGGAACAAGGCATGATTTCTGGATCTCAAAAAGGTGTGTCAGCAAGTGGACAGGAAATACTAATACCTGTGCATTGATTTAGATTGATTTACATGGCCAACTGCCATGTTATTTAGTTTTGAGCAATTATTTAAGAACATTTGGATGAGGCAGTAAGTCATATGTGCTATTAACAGTGACACAAAGCAGCGAAAATGATTACGTAAAAGGATCTTTTCCATAATGCAGGTAATGTAATTAATTAAAGGATCTTTTATATAAAGCAGATGATGCCATTAATTAAAGGACATTTTCCAGAGAGACTTTAAGGACCCTGCTAGAATGTTAATTGCTGACTGGTTACTTAGTGGGTTTTTTTTTTTAACTCATGCAAGGGCAAATGATCTGTATATTTATAGTTCAGCTGCTTGTTCCCATGTAAACGTTAACTAATGTAGTGACTTCTGCACACCTATTGGCTATAGGATTTAAACACATACAGGACCCACATAGACTAATATACTTTTGCAGAGAGAAAAGCTGCATTGTGCTAGGAAAAGCACTCTCTTGTTATAATTTCCAGTAAAATGCAAACAGAAAAAAACATTGCTGAATTCATCCCTAACACTGCAGATTGGAATCGCTGTGAGAGAATTCATATCAAAGAAAATTGTTTCCCTAATTATTTTGTATAGTTTAAAGCATGGAGGAAGAAATACACATTAATAAGGCACTTGGGTAAAATGTGGTGCATTAATGGGTTGTGCATTCCCATATATGCCAAATATTTGTTCAGATATTTCAAATATATCACATTTTAAGTAGGTCTACCTGCAACAATACAGGCTGTTATTTTGGTCTGTGATGTGAATTATCTCTGTCTGTCTAACTAGCCATTTGCATTATACTAGGTTGATAATATTAAGCAGATAAAGTTTGGAATGTATCCTTGTGTCACTCTCTGACATCACAGTGACAGATGTAAGCTATGGCACCAAACTATAGAGGACACAAAACCTTGAGAATAATGTTTACTTAAAGAGTACTGGAGTTGTTTCTCCACAAATATCTTTTTTGTTTTTCATGTAAAAAGACAAATAGGAAGTAAACCCAATAACCCACATTTTTGAGTCAACATTGATTTGTACATTCTAAGCCATAATTCCTGTGTCATTACTTTTCTAATACTTCACAATAAAGCTAGTGCTAGACTCATTTAAATATATTTTACTAAAATAATAAAAATGTAATAAAAAATAAGCACCCACCGTAAAATCTAAGGTTGTTTAAAACAGGGGTCTGAAACGCGAGTCCCGGGGGCACATGCAGCATTCAGGGCTGTCATTTGTTGCACCGGAGCTCCAGAGACCTCCTCAGGACAGCAGAGAGCAGTCTAAGGAAGGAGTGAAGCTGCCAGTCTTTCTTACCTGTTCATAGCGCTGGTGCTCAGGTAAGGAAGTAATGTTCAGTGGCCAGTGACAACACAAGAAAAAATTGGCAGGGGGCGGAGCATATTAAATTTGAAAGGAAGTCAACTTTAAATTTTTGCATGTTCTGCCCATTTACCCAGCCAAGTTTGAGACCCCTTGGTTTAAAAGCACGAGATTTTGTGTCAGATATATTATATTGGTGCAGATCTCTACATTGACTTTGACTGTAGGATTCACCAATTTCCATAATTTTTTAATTCACCTAATTACTGCATCCTTCATAAACAATTTGCTAAATCCCTCATGGATTTGGTGGATCTCCACCATTTTATATTTTCTTATGGTAACTGGCAACAGTTACAGATTGCATCAACATTAATGTCCCCCTCAATTATTTTAGTCTCCGCGGCATACCTTCTTAAGTCTGGGGCCATGCTGGATACTTTGCAGCCAGGCTGATTTTAATTAGGTTCATTATTTTGTATAGTTCAAAACAAACTAGCCTGTGTAGATTATCCCATAGGAAATAATGAATACTATTTTCATTTTTCCAAATTAGCTACAAAGTAGCCAGTGTGGCCCTGACATTAAGGGCCAGCTTCTCCATCCTCCGAATACCTGCGAAAATGCCTTTGCGAAGGCATTTCCGCGAAGTGCATGAGACGTGCCGCTGAAATAGTCGTGGACGCGCTTCATGCACTTCAAGAACAGGCGAACAGAGTGGCCGCTCTGTCGCTCTGTTTGCCGGTTCTTGAAGTGCATGAAGTGCATCCGCGACTATTTCAGCGGCGCGACTCATGCAATTTGCAGAAATGCCTTCGCAAAGGCATTTTTGCAGGCATTTGGAGGATGGAGAATCTGGCCCTAAAAATTGCTATTTTCCTCTAAATAAATATGCATAAAATACATTTTTTACACGGAATTTGCAATATTTGTAGATACACGTGTTGATAAATAAGTGATAAGCGTTTCATAAAATACCTTTAATATGGAATTACGGACGCATTTACATTTTGAGGTGTCTGACCAACTGCAGTGATTAGAATGTTGCTGATTCGATACACATAAGGCAAAGCCCAATTGGATGTGAGCGAAAGGATTGGGCAGAGGCTGGGTTTCCAGATGTAAAATGGGATCATTATAGAGATTACAATAACAATGTATAACTTGCATTTACAGCTCTCAAAGTAAACATCATTGTTACAGTATACATGTATTATGTATCTTGGGTGATAATGGTGACTGGGTGTCCCTTTAAATTGGACTGGCATGGCAGTAAGTTAGACACAGCACTTGTAAAACTTTTATCTTTGAAGTTGAATTCATTGTTTGCATTGATTTCTGTCTGTTCTTATCTGTACTGCTAGCAGCCATGTTGTTAAACAAACCTCACCCAGTACCATAGTTTTCTATGGTGCTTAAATTAGGAAGTTTGCCCTAAAGCCCTATTTTTAAATCTATATAGCTAAATATCTTACTTTCTATTTCAAAATTTTGGAAGCACAGATTTAATATATAATAACTATAAATGCATTTGAGGCATTTTTTTTAATTTTTTTTTTGGTGTTACTGTTCTTTTAACTTCATTTTGACTTCTGCCTTTATTGTCTACCTCTAGAACAGTTTGTTCCTATATTGTTGTTGTACTGCTCACAACCTATGGTCCTTTTAAAATGGGGCAGCACCACCACCCTACCCCACCAAGATATTAGCAGTTCTGCCTGAAGAAGAGATCAAAGTAGTCTAGAAAGCTTGTATTTACCATCTATTCAGTTACCAATTAAAGGTATTACCCATACTCCACTTGTCTCTGCTTATATCTATGACTAACACAGTGCTACACTCTACTCTCTCTCCCAGTGTGACAGCAGGATTGTGGGTATTTCTCTCTCAGTGAAGAAGAGACTAAGGGGGTCATTCCGGTAGCTCTGAATTTTCCATCCCGAATTCACTTATTGCGAACTCCCATTATAAAGTCGCGACCGCGACAATTCTTCCATTATAAAATCGCGACCGTGACTAAAAAATTGTCGCGGTCGCGACTTTATAATGGGAGTTCACTATAAGTGAATTTGGGACGGAAAATTCGGAGCTACTGGAATGACCCCCTAAGTAGTGTGGAAAGCTTGCATTTATCATCTATTCAGTTACCAATAAAAGGTGTACTCCACTTGTTTCCACTTGCATTCATGTAACAGTTTACAGATTAATCTACTAAAATTCTTCCCTAACAAAGTTTCACTGCTCTGACTGAAAACCTTTAGGGCCAGATTCTATATAGCCCGAACACTCGCGGAAATGCCTTTGTGAAGGCATCTCCGTGAAGTGCATGAGACGCCCCGCTCAAATAGTCGCAGACGTGCTTCATGCACTTGAAGAACAGGCGAACAGGGAGGCCGCTCTACCGCTCTGTTCGCCTGCTCTTGAAATGCATGAAGCGCGTCCGTGACTATTTGAGCGGGGCGCCTCATGCACCTTTGCGAAGGCATTTCCGCGAGTGTTTGGGCTATATAGAATCTGGCCCTTAATGTAACAACAAGGTTCCTGATATAATATGATTTAAGGAGCTTCTGTTCCAAGTTGCTTGATTAGGAATGGAAAACAGGCTAGACAGTAGGGAAATTGGCAGCAGAGAAAAAAAAAGCTTGAATTTAATTTGCCCCTATGTGAGTAAACAGTTTCATGTTTTAATCCCTCTGTTTAACTCTAACATTAGCAGATGTTTTGCTTCAGTTCTTACTTAATGCAAAAGGTCTGTGTAGGAATGTAGTTTTTATTTATTTATCTTTTTAGTAGTTTTTAATTAATTAGAAGGTAAATTTATCAAGCAGGGAAGGCACAATAATGGGAAAAATAGTTGTTATAACCACCTTACCTGCTCAGCACTTCTGAAAATGATCTGCAGTGCACAGATATGATCATCTAGTTTGATTTTACTGCTAGTTGGTGTGCTGGTGTGAACAGTAATTGTGAGCGAATTTATGTAAACAGTAGGTAGTGCAGCAAAAACAGTGGCATTGGTAATGTACCATTGCCCAGTGTCAATGTTAATGCAGCTTAATGCAAAATGGCGGTCAGGGCCATTCCAGTGGGAGTGTTGGCTCTCCAGTACTCAGCTCCCTTCTGTTGGCCACTTGCCCAGCTCTGCTCTCTGTCCGCCTGTATGGTGAGGACACCATGAATGCAATGCAGTATTATAAACCTGGTATAAAGACAAAATGCTAAAGAATCACTCATTGGCAAATTTTATAAAGCCGATTTTCGATAACGATTAATTGATATCGATATCGAAAAATCAATATTGTTATTATCGATATCAAAAAATCAATATTGTTATTATCGATATCAAAAAATCAATATTGTTATTATCGATATCAAAAAATCAATATTGTTATTATCGATATCAAAAAATCAATATTGCGATTATCGATATCGGCAATTTTCAGTATCACAATATTGAAAACGTGCTGTTTTTGCAGGAAAAATGCATCAGCCACACATTTGGAAATCGATATTGATATCGCGACATCGAAAAATATCGCCGCCGATTTTTACTGATTTTTGTAAAATCGGACTATCATTGCAAAAATACCATATCGATTATTACCGATTTTTTAAAATGTTAATAAATTTCACTCTTAGGGCGAAATTTATTAAGCCCAAAAAGACTCGAATACTCGGATTCGAGTCTTTTCGGGCTTAATCTCCCGAGATTCTCACTTTCACTTATCCACAATTGGGTATTTCGACCAAAAGGTAGCCTTAAGTTCTATGGCTACCAGACTTTTGGTCGAAAGACCCGATTGTGGAATAGTGCAATCGAAATTCTCGCAGGATGATGTTGCGAGATCACGTCCCACGAGAATCTCGGAAAGACCGATAGCGGTCTTTCCGAGGTAAGTAAATTTCGCCCTAAGCCCGAAAAGACTCGAATCCGAGTATTTGAGTCTTTTTGGGCTTAATAAATTTCGCCCTTAGAGTGGGAGCAGACTTTAGTGTTGTTGTTGGGACATACTGTACATTTTTCCCATCATCCTGTCATAGATAACTTAAATTACTATAGTCTACTTTATCCCTATAGGTGTTTAACGATTTAGCCCCCAAGGCTACCCCTGCAAACCCAAGTGGACCCATAGTGATGATGCAGTTTACATTTCTTAGGCTCAGTACACCACATGGTATATATTGTACAAATATGTCCGCTATCTTATGTAAGGGACATACTTAGCATAGAGGGTGTAGGGATTTCACTCACTTGCTGCTGCAATTCGTTCCCAATAAACGGGTATCCAGTCGATTGCTTTTCTTTTAAGTGCGTTTATTTACAAAATAAGTCCAAC
>JAKJJM010314194.1:0-10654 GCA_021901965.1 Pipa carvalhoi
ACCCCCCCCCCCCCCCCCACAAAAGCAGTTTATTACCAAACTTTCTGGGCGAGAAGTTTTCAACTAGGGCACCCATAAGAACTCAGACCATATGTAGGGGGTGGGGGACCGAATGCAAGGGTAGAAACTAATGTCTAGGGAAAAATCAGTCATTCAGACTTGCCCTTCCTCATATATAAATCTGGCTTGGTATTGCTTAGCCTTCAAAAAAGGTAAAACTATAAGTATATATAGTTTTATAAGGCTCCACTGGGTTATGCAGCACTGTACATTTCAGCAATAGTTATAATCCAGACATGGCAAAGTGCTTAACATGGTACAAGTAAAGTAAATGACAAGCAGACAGTCATGGAGATGCATCATTCTAATTGCCAGTGATTGAGAAAAAAAGGACAGAGGCTAAAATAGCCCAATTAACACAGTAATTGTATGGAACGTGTAGCATTAAACATCCCAACCACAACTGCTTCTATTCTCTTTACTGGTGTAAGTCAGTTGTACTCTCGCAATCCGTGTGTGGATGCAGAAACAACACAAAGCCGCTTACTGGAGTTTCCACTGACAGGTGAAACCTAGTCCGATACGACGAGCGCAGCTTTTTAGGCTGGAGCTCGAGATAAAGCACAGATTTCTTGTGACTGAGGAAGGTTATTAATGTCCCCCAGCCTTGCTAGACGTGGTGCTCCCTCATACTGGGCTAGGGCAGGGGGAACTGCGGGTCTTAGACATGACACTTCTGTTCCACACAGTATAAGTCACTGTCTGGGTCTCATGACTGCCTGGGATAACTGTACAGATACTCGCTGTAGAGTTGTAAAGGACCCACAACACATTTCACCTTCCTACTGTAACCTGCAGGGCCTCGGCGGGTCTCGCGCACACCCTATCTCCCGCTACTTCCCCAGGGACCAGGCCGCGCGCCGGTCTCTCAGCTGCTTGTCCCAGTCTGCGCGGCAACTTCCCGCGGTTTCGTGACTGGGAGTCCATGACACCCGGCGTCTCAATACGGTCACCCGCTAAACCTGGAAGGATCCGGCAGCAAAATTGCACGAACTTACCACAATGCATGGGCTCGCCATGTCTGTAGCAGGCAGCCGGGCAGCACAAGACGAATACAGGGATGTAGGCAAGCAGCTCTCTCCTCCGCTTCGCTAAAAAGGCCGCAACATGCAGTTTACACACATGGTGTAAGGACATGGGGTGGAGCTTAGCTCGGCCCAATAATGTCTAGGCTGTGGTACGGGCTCTGTCACGCCAAGATCCCGCCCTGCGCTAAACCCAGTGTATCGCTCGCGGTTCCGCCTCGCACGAAATGGTGTAGCCGTGACTGGTCCATGGTGCCTGGCGTTCAGCCGATACTGCGTGCCCTCCTCCGCCATGTCCCCCAACTCGCTGGACTCCTGCTCCCCATGGTGCATGTATATTGTTGTGTTATTCCCACTGAAGTAACAAGCTACTATTCCCTGCCAGTGAGATTTCATCCTTATTGCTTTAGATTGCATTGCGTGTGCGTAACAGAGCCCAGGTCACAAGCACAGCTTTCTGATTCAATTCATCCAAGCCTCCCTTCTGCAGGATTCACCAAATGGTAATAACTGTATATTCTCTACCATACAATGGGTATACAATTCACTATGTGCCTTGCCTCACTGTAAACTGACATTAAAAAAAAAACATTTTTTTATACAGTTTAGAGAAATCTGTTTAACCACAAAGCATCACAATTTAGTTTCTCATTAACAACAGCTATTGGGCAACAGTTCTGCAATCCAATATCTTCACCTGCTTAGCTTAAGGAGAACTACCGGTATGGTGTGAATTAATATTTACCACATCAGTCTAGCAACATTACGCAAAGACCAATCAACTGTATTGATTTCACCCCACTTCGGTGTCAATTTTTGTCTCCCTGTACTTTTCAATTCCCCTGATTTACAAAGGATTGCTAAAATGTTTCCCCACCAAAATAAATTAACAGGAGGAAACTTTGCAATGCTTTTCTATGAGGGCTCCTTCAATTACAGATTAATATCAATGTCTCTTTTCAATGGGGAAATATTTTGGACTTATTATGGAATAATATATTTATGCTAGCCTGTGGGTGGAGAAGTCTTCTGGGAGATAAAATGTTTTTGAACAATTTTTAGTGAATAGAAAGCAGACATCAATAAATATAGGCTGTTTTTCCTGCATTTACTAGTCAAAAAGCCAGTTTGACTTTAGTACATGTGCCGCTTAGTATTCAGTAGTGTATACATTTGACAATCCACAACCCAGGATCGTCAGATGAATCGTTGCCGCTCCTCGCATTCAGATTATGTGAGGGACATTGGTCCCTTAGTGAAATTAACTGACTGAGCATGTTCAGATCGATCTGCACATGCACGGTCTGTTAATTTCGGCAAAACCTGGGAGAGGGTGGCTCTATGCGAGGGACTGATGTCACTCATAACCCGGAAGCAAGGCGGAGTGGCGATGTATTCATCTGAGGATCCTAGGCTGTGATCAGTCAGGTAAGTATCAATTCACACCATAGTTCTCCTTTAAAGGGACACAATCCTGGAAAATATAACGTGCTTTATGTAGGGCTCTCTGTTCATTTAAATGAGCCTAACATCGCACCCTTGTGATTTACATTACTTAAGATACAAGCAATTAAGAGCTGCTATAAGTGGAAAATGCTCCTTGCATTTCTGGTATCCTCCAATGTCCCAGGCACAGAAAACATTGCATCTTTTTCTAGGCTAGTGGTTCTCAACCTTTTTAATGCCCTGACCCTTTAGTACAATTCCCCGTGATTTGGTGACCCCCATTCATTAATTATTATTGGGCGACTCCATTCAGACCCTATATATCCAATGGTCTTAGGTGACCCCTGGCAAATCATCATTCGACCCCCAATGGTGTCCCGACCCACAGGTTGAGAACCACTGTTCTAGGCTATAATCACAGCATCTGCTTAAAGGAGAACTACAGGTCCCCCCCAAAAAAAGACATATTCAAAAAATACGTTATAGTAAGTTGAAATGTTGCAGTCACAGCTTTAATTGTGCTGTCATTTCACTGCACCGAGGCAGTGGAGCTTTGCTCTGGCCACTCTATCATCCAAAGTGCTGTGACGTCTGCCTTGGTGCAGTGAAATGACAGCACAGTTCAAGCTGTGACTGCAATGCTTCAACTTGCTATAAGGTATTTTTTAATATGCCTTTTTTTTTTTTGGACCTTTAGTTCTCTTTTAAAAACTGAGCAGCTTGCTTTTATTCCACAGTGCAGGTTGCAACAATCATGAAATGTTACAAAAACTGTCCTCTGGACAGGATTCTATTCAAGTGATAATAGCAAAATACAATGTAGGTAATAGGAAAAGAAAAAACATTACCATGTATTAGAAAAATGCTTGTTTTGGGATGAATAATGAAATGTCAACTATTTTTGACTTTCCATCCAGTATAAGAAAGCTACTGTGTTGAAAATGTACTTTGTGGATTTTTACAAAAATGGTCGATTTCCCATTCACCTACGTAACAACTGTAGAGCCAGTGAATGCAAACATAGCCACCTTTACGATTGTAAAACATTACCTTTAAAAAAACATGTTAATTATATTAAGAGCAGTATACTTTTAACATAAGAAGTGGTGATTTCAGCACTATGGCTTCCCTAACCACTAATCTGCCTAGTACCTTCTCACATTTAAGGCCATAACCCAGCATTTCGTTCTCAAAGACATGGGGGCTTATTCATCAGTGAGAATTTGACTGTTGAAGTGAATTCTCATCACGTAATGTTGCTACACTTTGATTCTCTACTGTATATCCACTAAACAAAGGATTTCTTGCAACTGCGTCTGTAGCAGTCTCTTGCGTAGTATGGCTTAGTCAGTCTATAGCAGGAGCCCTGCCATCAGCCCCTTAATTCACCACTTGATCTAGCGAAGTAAAACTGACGAATACTCTTGTCAAGTTTGCTACTGCTACAGACTCGGATGCTTGATGAATAGTCGAATTACTTACGCACATGCATGTAGAGCGGTGCAAAGTTATCTGTAAGTCCGTGACTGCGGTAAGCTGTCGAATTGATCTCAAATTCGCCACATCTCAGAGATTGCTCAATACCAGAATATGGGGAGGTGGCGAACAAATGTGAATTCATACTTTCACACAACAATTCAGCCTTTCATAAATAAGTCCCATTGATTTTCTTGTATGTGCTGGTATGATTGCAACAATGCTTCTATGCATGAACTCACTGGTGGTGATGCATTGGGAGATTAGCAGCTAATGCATCTGAAGTTACTAGGGAATAATGAAAGTGTTTTAGCATACAAGAAAGCAGCTGAAATGGGTAAAATAGGGTGCCAGCAAACATCTTTTTTAATTGTGGGTTGGGTTTTAAAGCCTTTACATCTCCTTTAGGGGTAGCTGGGGTATTGTTGCATTAATGATTATATATACAAGAAAGCAGTGCCAAAAAAAAAAAAAAATTGAAAATAATGTTAGTGGAACCAATTGTATAATATAATAATGTGTATATCGTGATTCCGCTTGCTCCTTCAAGGGGGCTGCCGAAAGCCCACCAATAAAGCTGGAGACACCTGGAACAACAAAAATGGAGTGCTGAGAAAACTCTTCTAAGTGTAGTAGTGATTGGATGAACCAATGTAAAACGTGAGACAAACCACACTAGTGAAAATATATCAAAAATGGATATCAAATGTGAACAAAATAATGAGGTGTCAATACGTGCGCAATCTTCCAAATGTGATATATATGTGTTGGATATATCGCTGACAATCTAAAGATATTTGGTCTGGAGCATTTGAATTCTCATTTGATATAAAAAAAAATAAATTTTTTTTTGGTGAGTGCATCTGCACTGGGGGGTCTCATCTAGATCTTATTATTATTATCATCCACAGCACTGTGATTTCCACTTTTAGAAGTTTTTGCACGCTATTTAGGTCTCCTCATTGTCACTACAGCTTAGTGATAATCACATTTGGAGGATTGCGCACGTATTGACACTTCTCATTATTTTGTTCACATTTGATATCCATTTTTGATATATTTTCACTAGTGTGATTTGTCTCACGTTTTACATTGGTTCATCCAATCACTACTACACATAAAAGAGTTTTCTCTGCGCTCCTTTTTTGTTGTTCCGGGTGTCTCCAGCTTTATTGTTGCATTAAGTCTTTCCATCCCAGGGGTAAAAACATGGTCTAAAGTAACAGCTTTTTTTTTTTTTTTTTTCCAAATATAGTTCATTCTTTTTTTCTGGAGATGTCCATTTTTCATATTTTCAACTAAGTAAACATAGGAAGATGGAGGAAAACCAGGGTAAGGGGAAAAAAATGATAAGGTGGTTAGAGCATGGCTGTATTTATGGTTTCTGATATCTCTTAGGTTAGGGAAAGGGATTAGAAAAATGGTACATAATGGAACTTGTAAGAAGTGATGACAGAATTTCATGTTTAGGCCAGAGTCACACTGACATATAAAGTGTGCATCGTTAAAAAAAAAAAAACATAATGACTGATATGCGTACATTATACTTGTGTTTCATAGAGAGGAACATGCGCAGGAACTCTTCATGTCGTGTTTTTTCAAGAGTATGGACACAAACAATGCAACTGGATTAGTAGCAATAGGAACTGAACAATAACGGTCACACAAGGAAGAAAAGTGACGCTTTTATATTTAAATCGCATCCAAAAATACACCAGTGAAATAGTGTATTTTCACAACTTTTTTTTTTTTTTTTAATGACATTCCCATATTCTTTAGTGGGTCCTTGACCTTAAATATATATAGTAAAACATTATCTTTTCATTTGTTAGTTAATTATTGGATTGTGTAATGTCTCCCAGTTTGGATGAGTGCTTGGAATAAAGTTAAGTCTCATTCCTCAATATGTAGAAATGGTTTCAGCTATCCATTTAACTTTCTGTTAAGATGAGATGGGAAGATGAGTTGATTCAAGTACACATTCTTGAGGAAACCCCTATATTAAGGGGAACAGAAGTGTTATTAGCATGCTGCTAATGTGTAAAAAGGCGGCTGAGTGAAAACAAAGCTCTAGAAGCTCATAAGTTGGTAGTAGGAAGGAGGCATAACAGACACGAGAGGCCCAGTGTGGGTTTCTTATATTTTGGTTTGATAAAGGCATGCTTTAAAGAAGGGAAAATATTACTAGATGGGAAAGAGTTGGAGCAAGCACTACATCATATTGTTCAGGTTAAAAAAAAAAAAAAGTATGTACTAAGTAGAGTTGATGAGAGATGTTCTTCACATTGGGTAACTGGAGCAAAGGAATTTAGCTTGCAGTGTAAGGGGAGGTGTCAGTAAGTGTAATTTCAGCTAAGGGGATGGAAATCTGTTGATGGAGAGCATAGATTTTACTTTTAAAGAAATCAGCAAAGTCTTGGAGAGTGTAAAAAATAGTTATAGAATCTAAGGACGAGAGACAGAAAAGGGTACTGAAGACATAAAATAGGGAGTGCAGACTGGATAGGAGAAATTGAAGTATAACCGGAGGAAACCAGCCTGTGCACAGGATCTTCTTCAGCAGCCGCTAAGCACATTGTTTAGTTCCAATTTCTTCCTGAATTCTCAAAGAGAACACGTGGCATCTGACCAAAGGGTATCCAGCAACATCAAAGCCAACAGTGGTTATTACAAAATATTGAAACAGGAGTTTGTATCTTTCACATCAAAAGATGATTGTAGTTACACAGCAACACATGAAAGCAATCCTTTATGCTCCTGGAATCTGAGTTATTGGTTCTCAAATGTTAGATTGGGGGGGAAATTACCTCTGCATGTAAAAGTGTCTTAAGGTCTTAAAAGAAACACTAAATGCTAATGAAGGATTTTATCTGACAGATGCTTTGGCAGTATCAAGGCAAGTCGCTGTATAATTTGCTATACTTTACCCGCTTCTTAAATTGGCCTCTGTGTGCTGGGGAGCAGCAAAAGCTCACAGACTCCATTAACTTAGCACCATCATACCCAAGTCTTTGGTGCTCATTTGCAATCCTTGCAGTACTCATACAGGACAGGATTTAGGGATCCGAGTCCACATTGGATCTAAAGCATGATGTTCTGCAGCATAAAGAGGGTGTTGTATTTGAAAAGAGAACATCTCCAGACTTCTAGTACAGCAATGTATATGAAAAGTGTAGGGACACTTGCAGAAAGGGCTAGAACCAAATATCTGACCTATGACTTTTACATTTGCAAAGTAAACTGCTACTTCAAGACCCTGGGAGGCACTTTAGGAGGCCCCTCTAAAAATTAAAAAAAAGAACAATGTTAACTAATGGTGTGAAGTGCATCTTTATGTACATCATTGAGGTCTTCATTTGAAAAATACATAAACCCAACACCAACAGTATTGATTCTATTTTGTAGTCAACAATAAAACAAAAAGCATAATTTTAGTCTTTTTAAAGCCCATTTTAATAGAAAAAATGTCTATTACCATAGGTGTAAAAGCAGTAGAATGCCAAGGGAAAAAAGGTCTTATTTTTCATAAGTGGCCAGGTCATTGTAATATCTACATCAATAAGATAATTCACAATTTCTAACATTTCTGTTTAACAACTAGGTTACAGAATTGTGTTTTGGCAATTGATCAAATTTACATGGTATATATCTATAAAACAATAGCAGAATCAAATCCATGTAAATGTTAAATACTAGTATAAGTATGTTCATGCCTAACTAGGAAAATTACCATTACAAGATACAGTAAATATCAGGAGGTACAGCTGTACTGAACATTAACATGTAGTCACTATCATGAAGATGCTCGTCATGAATTTACAAATACATTTATTTACATTTTAAGGCACTTTGCAAGCATGTCAAACAACAAAAATAAAGTATAGAAAATATAACCAAATGGACTCCCATTGAAGTAATTCTTAGCATTATGGTAGTGCAAGATACTATTCTACTACCTTTCAACTGGCTAGATGGCATAATTGTTCAGACTTTCTTAAAAAGTTAAAAATTATTTTCAGCTGTGCTAAAGACATTTCTTCCGAGATCTTCTGACACAGGCAATTAGGCACACACTTAAAAAAAAAAAAAAAAAAAAAAAACACAAGCAAAAACAAAAATAAATCTGTTTTTTCCTGTAAAAAGAACACTTCTATTACACAAGATAGATTTATTCAACCTTCTATTGAGGAATATTTTTGCTTTTATAGATATGTAAAATGTGGCTGTTAAGGAATAAAGTTCAGAGATTTAGCTATTTCTAAATTTTATTCATATAATGATTTGTTTCTTAAGCAAGTTCCTTTTAGATGAACATTCTCATTACCTCCTGGGGTGGAAACTCAGGTCACTGGGGACACAATGTTTTGCTGTATGCGAGCCTTGTACTGCATGCACACTCCTCATTTATACACCCACAGGTAGTCTACTGCTAGTTAAAATTCTGTAGGCGTCACGGGCAGCAGCACACAGCAAGAAATGGAGATACATACAAGTTTCCCACATGGGAAAACCACATTTGACAAAACTTGTCCATTAGCCTTAGGCTCAATTATGCTAAAATGGTTGGTTGTCTAAGTTTTTCAAGCACTTAAACTTTGCACTACAATACTAGAATCACTCCTATTGTGCAGATGAATTTGGATGTACGTAGTTTATTTTCTCTTATCTGTATATAACTGGATATATTTGAGATGGCCTTTAAATTTCCTATAACGTTAAATAAAACCAGCTCTCCAGTTTGTCATTTTAGGCTAAAGGAAGCTTAATTGATCAGTAACACTAGACAAAGTACAGCACTCTCTCCCCTCTCTTCTTTAGGGTTAACTGATTTCATGTAGGTTGAAAAAGATCACAAGGCGATATAGCAGGCTCCAAAGTGAATAGGATCAAAATTAAAGAAATCAGGACTGCAAATTGAAGTCGTTTTGGAAATTACCAATTCCCCCCCCCCAAATTTATTTTTCGGGGTTTGGGGGAATCAATTCTCTCTTGTTCAAATACTGTAATCTAAGTTATTTTCATAAACTGTATTGCTTTGTCAGATTTTAGCTCTACTGATATCTTGTATCTTGGGACCACCTGTTCCCATTGTCTGTAGATTGTGCCTAGTTTTAAAAGTTAAATATACTTTATAGGCGGCATTTACAATTTTTGGAAGCACAGATTGAATACATAGTAATTAAAAAAAAAAACACATTTTGTTTTTTGTGTTCTTGATGTTTCAAAAAGAAAAACAAAAAAAAAAAAAACACTTTACTGTACATGTATTTATAAATAAAGAAGGTAGGATAGAGTGGTCGTGTTAGTCCACAGATACAAAAAAAAATGTAAATATATATTTATATTGTGATACTTGGCGATACCTTTTTTATTGGACTAACTGTCAATTCAGACAGACAAGCTTTTGAGAGTTCAATCCTCGTCATCAGGTCAAGAGCATTGCTTTTTTTTTTGCATCTTTGGATTAACACGACTATCCTAATTATATAAAAAAGTTAGGATATAGTGGTTGTGTTAGTCCACAGATGCAAAAAAGATGAGTATTGCGATATTTGGTGATACCTTTTTTTATTGGACTAACAGTCAATTTAAATAGACAAGCTTTCGAGAGTTCTGTCCTCTCTTCATCAGGTTGACAGCAAAACTGTCTGACCTGATGGAGAGTATAGAACTCTCGAAAGCTTGTCTATTTAAATTGACCGTTAGTCCAATAAAAAAGGTATCACCAAGTATCGCAATACTCAGAGGTATCTATCTATACATCCATCATTGAATAGGATTATTTAAAAACTGAAAACATAATAATATCCATAATGCTAGTTAAAATGCCCCATACACATACCATATCTTTAATCTGCGCTGCCAGTCTTCAGTGTATTTTTAATATACAATAGTGTGGTTTTCCAGTGGGATAAGTTTTTTCTTTGAAAGCAGAGCTAGAAATTCTTCCTGCCTAGCCTACATATACATTGCAGTCAACAACTACCACCAGTTGTTAGAGTAACATTACACAGGCCGAATTTTTACAAAGGTTTCATTTAGTTGGCTTATGATAAACATAGATAAATACAGACCCTGGATCTTTTCAACAATAAATAAAAAAAAAAAAAAAAGGGCACCACAGGTTAGAAAAATATATATCTATCTCACAGAGAAGTAAATATCCCCCCACACATATAAACTTACATTAGTTTTGTGAACATAGGCGTTTAACACATACAGGAGCAAAACTACCCAGTTACTTTTGTTCTCATGAGGCAGCTTCCTGCAAATGGAGGTGTTTCATTACTGACATCTTAATGCAAATGCACCCAACATTTCTCCGATTGGTGTGGCCTGCTATCCTCATTTGACAGACTTCCTCTAGTTTTGTCCACACACATGTTCTTATTATCCATTGATTACCCTGTGAGAGTCCCAATGCATGTGAAAGTCCAAAGCATATGAAATGTAGAGGTACAAGAAATTGTGTGATTGTGTTTCTGCAGCGTTATACCATTAAAAGACATTCTACCACATTGCTGCTCAGGATATTAATATATTTATCCTAAAAAATCAAAGAGCGCAAAAAAAGCACTAAATAGTGCCTGAATCAATCAATAAGGATAATGCAGCCCTAGGAAGGAAATCCCTCATAGGTCAAGACA
>JAKJJM010314916.1:0-10659 GCA_021901965.1 Pipa carvalhoi
CCTCTCATGCTATATATAAGAATAAACCTCTCATGCTATATATAAGAATAAACCTCTCATGCTATATATAAGAATAAACCTCTCATGCTATATATAAGAATAAATCTCTCATGCTATATATAAGAATAAACCTCTCATGTTATATATAAGAATAAACCTCTCATGCTATATATAAGAATAAACCTCTCATGTTATATATAAGGATAAACCTCTCATGCTATATATAAGGATAAACCTCTCATGCTATATATAAGGATAAACCTCTCATGCTATATATAAGGATAAACCTCTCATGCTATATATAAGAATAAACCAGCAGATTATACATACCGTAACTAGACAATACTGAATTTTATTGGAAAATGTTTTCAACCCCATTTTATTTTTAAAATGCTTTTGCAACTTTACATTTACAAAGAGAAATTTGGAAAGAAATATCCCCTCTGATAAGCTAGATCTTCCAAATGGTATAGACAGTAATATTCTGGAGTGCAGTGATTTCCATTTATCTTGTACATGGGCTTAAAGAGTTATCATTCTTGTACAAAGATTGCTATTTTCATGTTTGCTGACGTCTTAACAACAGCATTAGCATGACACATGAAACAAAGTCTTTAACGCAATTTTGTGATGGTTACAAATACAAAACATGCATTATTATTAAGAAATAAAAAGTCTTTTATATTAACAGTGACAGTTATTTTTTCACTCAATCAAGTATGCTTAGATAATCGTGTTTGGTGCTGCTTGTCAAGTAACATTTTGTTGGCAATGACTTTGTGCATTTATTAGCATTAATGCTAATATATTCAGCTGAAGGTCTAAAAGGGTTTTCATGTTTCATTTCTATCTTTGGAAGCTTACATTTTTCTTTTAGTTCAATATACTTAAATTGTTACTAGAAAAATACAAATTAGAGGTTAAACTCTTTTGAAATTACTGTATTTTTTATTTCAAGTTGAAGAATAATTTTAATGGCATTTGATTACTCAGCTACAACCCTTATGGTCATATTACACACAATCTAACACCTAAAATAGCAAGTATTATATTAGTTAAAAGAAATAAAAGAGTGGTGCTTAAATATTATTGCTCTCATGTGCCAACAATTCTTCAGCAAACTGTAGAATATATTTTTTCATTGTTAAATTTATATTGATTTTAAACAATAAAAAGGTAAACAATTGAATGCTATACGGTCACATCATTAGATGGCAGCAATGAAATATGTATTGTACATACATGATACAAAATATGTATTCATACTATACAGTTGTTCAAGTAGGATTTATTTAATCCTATTTCATTTTTTTATTTCAAGTACTGTGCAGACAAACTTACCAGTCTTGTTTAGAGTTCCACCAAAATCTAAATGAATATAGATTTATGTTTTCAAAATATAGCCTGTATAAAGCTATATGTGGCCTGCAACTCCCAGTACCTCCTGAAAATCTTCAGAAGAGCACTCCAACCACAACAATATGACATTCTACGCTCCCTATAGGATGTCAAGCCTGAAGGGGGGTCACCAATTGACTAATTGATTGATTGATTGCGCTGCCATCTTTGCTTCTGAGGAACGTACTTTGTTAATTGATTGATTGGCTAAAGGAGGTGGGGGTTTAGGGATCAGTCCTGACCCCCTTGGTTAAGGTTGATGCCCCCTACCCCACTTAGCTAATGACCTGTACCGATCCCCCCACCCTGCCTAGTGCCTAGTGCTGGGGGAGGGTAGGGGGATAGGGGTCCCATGGACCCCTTCCTTGTATTTCTACAAGCCCCTTATCCCTTATCCCATAGGGACACAAAGGGACAGTGGGGTAGGGGGGAATGGAAGCGGCTTCCAGGGAGCTGCTTCCTGTGCTTAGCGCTAAGTAGGGGCTGATGTTGGGGGGAGGTGTAGAATTCCTAGGGACCCCTGCTAGATGAGGTTTATTTCATTTAAACTAATTATTTCTATAGCACTAATATTACAGTAACGCTATGGAAATAATTGTGTTTTAAATCATTTAACCACTTACATGCCGTTAATGGTTATTAGCGATGGGTGGGGGGGGGGGGTCCTAGAGAACCCTACTAGATGAGGTTTATTTAGTTTAAACTAATTATTTCAATAGTGTAATGTACTGAACTTAAAGTACATTACAAAAATTTGCATATCAGCAGGTATTGCTACAACGATTGCACATATGCATTGCTTTTAATTGGTTGAGATCTTAGGTGGCTGGTACCTAAAGGTCAGGTGACATCAGACGGGAAGAAGAGCACATGCACGAGATTACAGAGGCTGAGGCTCAGGAAAGCTAACTTGTGCGCAGGTGCTAAGTTATAACTTAAAGTGGGCCTATCACCTCCTGATTTTAACATTTTTACATAGTCAGTGATTATATAACATAAATGAAACAGTTTGGGAGGGGAAAAATTGTTAGGATAATTAAGTTATACTTACTGTAAACTTGGCCCAGTTTGAAGCTGTGGGAGTTGCCATCTTGTGTCCAACCTGCCAATCAACTACAGTAGACATGCCCCCTAAGGCCTGACTTCTTGACTTCCTGATGTATTGGGGCAATCTCCGCTCGTGGGTGCCCCCCTACCCGCGGGTTGCCCCCCACCCGCGGATGCCCCCCCGATCGCGAGTACAGGAAGGCTGACACAGGAAGGAAGGCTGGTAGGAGGGCTCACTTGTCAATCAAGTAAGCCGTGCCTCCTCCTACAGCTCCTACAGCCTTTCTATCCGACACAGCCTGCAGTGTCGAAATGAGAGGCAGAGAGAGGGGCTAAAAAGACACAGACAGATACATTTTTTTAATGGAAGTGAATTACAAAAATGTTCCTATAGACTGTCTCTATTTTATAAGCTAATGTTGTTTGGAGGTGATAGGTCCACTTTAAGCAAAAAATGTCAGGCAGACATGTCCTGGGGCAGGACTTTTCCAGTGCTGCTTATTAAAGCATCCTGCTTCACATGAAACATCTACTGGGGAGAATCGCTTCTCACTAAGGTATAGTACTGCATATGTAAAGATGTAATCTGACTATAGTTCTCCTTTAAGGAGATGCTCACAGGGAAATATATGCAAATTATCCTATCTTGAAGAAAAGCAATTCCTCTGAAATTTATCTTGTAAAAACATGGAAATTAAGTGGGTTATTGACTAAAGTATTCTCAAACAGCAGATTCCCGCAGCAAATCCATGACAGTGACAATTTTAAAGTCACAACCATGATAATATTCCCATAGTAAAGTTGCAACTGCAATAATATTCCCATATTTAAATCGCAACTCCAACAGTATCAGTCTATTGCGACTGTCTTTAGCTGGAATTCACAGCTTTATGCAAGAATTTGGATTTTAGTCAATAACCCCCTAAAAGTGTTTTGACCAGTTAATGCTTGGAAATATTAGTAATATATGGATGTCACTGATTTTGCCTATTTATAAAGTTGTTATGTCAAATTGTTAAGGAATTAGTATTATCATGTTTTACTATTACTAATATTTTGAGTATTTAATTACTCAAAAACTCAAAAAAGGACAGTGAAGAAGATCACCTATACAGCCCTACTTTTAGAGAAAATAAGATGAAAGAATGGAACAAACTGTAGCGTTAATGCCATTGCCTGCAGATAGCTATGATAGTGTGTAGTGGTTAATGCCAGCTAGTGTCCAGGTAAATGTAGTTTCAATAAATACGACATATAATAGGCATATCTATAAAGACTATATATAACATAGCCTGCAATGGGATCAGTTAAAGTGAGATGAAATACTAAAAGTATTTTGTAAGAGAGCATAATGAAAATAAAGAATAATTTTTCCTGCCATAGTTTGACATTTTGATATAGTCATTAGTTTCTCTGCCTATTTTATTTTTGTGTAAAACAAAGAAATAGGAAAAGATAAAGCACTTTGTAAATTACAGTGATGCAATGATGGTTATCAGGGAGACAAGCATAATGGATATAAATAGATTTAAAGGTACTAAGTAAAGTATTTATTACATAACTAACATTTCCGCTATACATGATTCATTTGATTGGAAGTTTGGAACGATAATAAAATATTAGTCATAATTGGTGTACTGACATTTACCAAAGACAAAAAACACTGTACACAATGTTTTTCTAAATTAATGTGTTTTTGTTTGTCTGAATGCTAACAGTGTGCAAATTGTCCATCAAAAGAACAACAAAAATGAATGAAATTGAGGTTGTTTTAAGGTTGGTATTATAAATATTGAGATGGAGTGCCCAATTTATATGTCCACTTGGTCTTTATACTGAGAATTTTGTGTGTGTCATATTGAGTTTGTTCCCAAATAAATAAACAGCCCCTGGTTCCATTCACTTGAATAAATAAATACCACTTTCTGCTTGATAACTTCATGACCACTAAATATAAAGTTGCCTGTGAATATTATCAATGAGGGGGCACAATCTGAAGTTATGGGAGAGGAAGATTCAGAGATAAAGCAAGGAAGAAATGCTTCCTAGAAACGATCATAAAACACTAAGAACAGCCTATTAGTAGAAGTGGTAGGGTAAAATACAGTGACAGAATTCAGGTATGCATGAGAATAATACAAGGACATTTATAAAATCAAATCAAAAGTTTTTCCATTGACTAGATGAACCAAATGTTTGTATTTGAGGGATTAAACTACATTTCCATGTTAGATTCTTTACATAGGCCCAGCATATTGTCTGTGTAGCTGTACACTAATAAGTAAATAATGGCAAAAATGGTGAATGGGGCTCTAGAAAACTAATCTTGCACAGAAGTTTGCTGATGACTGTGTCCACTATTGTGAAGGTCTCAACAAGGGTCAAAAAATTCTTGGGTCCTTCCCATGTGGGGAATGTAGTTTTTGTAAATACTTACCTGTAACAAAAAACATACAAGATAGTCACAACAAGGATAATTATATAAATTGTAAAACTAAATTTGTTATATATGTATTAATCTGTGGATGTAACAAACTATATGTAGGCAAAACTACACAGAAGTTGAAGGAAAGATTATCCAAACATCTATCCAGTATAAGGCTAGCACAGAGAGACCATGATGAGGGCAAGGTACTAACTAGCATAGCTTCCCATTTTCTACAATGCCATAATGGGAATGCGAGTAGCTTAAGGTGTATAGGCATAGACAAAATTATTCCCAATATTAGAGGAGGTAATATTGATAAACTTTTATTATAAAGAGAAGCAAAATGGATATATGATCTTAAAAGTAAATCACCCAAAGGAGCATATTGCTTTGAGCATCTGGCAAGTTTATTAAACTGCTCCTTAGGATACTAACAATTTATTATGCCTTAAATAACTAGCCACACAGAGGATGATGGATGAATTAACACATATGATCTTTAATTGCACTTAGTGGGGGCAATGTAGTTAATTGATCTCCATCCCTCAAAAAGCTGGACTCATTTTTGAATGAGTGAGGGGTTAGCCTGAGGGCCACAACCTAGCAGGTGCCTTCCGCAAATGCCATACCCCCTTGCAGGGGTTTCAGGGTGAAGACCTGGCCCTCCTTAGACTCTGTGCCTTGGTGTTAACTAGTACCAACTAACACTGTGGTACAGAGCACCTCCTATCACCCCTTGTGCATTTTGTTCCTGTGTATCCTGAGTCTGCACCCATACCTGAGTCTGTTCTTGTTTGGAATCTGCACTTGTACCTGAGTCTGCACCTGTTCTTGTATTTGTTCCTGCTTGGCATGTGGGCCTGGGTTTGCTTTTGTTCCACTATGGCTGCCCAATTCCCATGGCATCCTGTTCCTGTGTTAACTCTTGTTCCTGCACATTGCCCCTGTGTTCTATGTCTAGAACACCTTGTGGTGTAACGGGATTTGGGGATTAGGGAGTCGATGAGTTTTAACCAGTTTGGGAGGGATGGTGGTGGGCTATTCATCCAGTTCATAATTACCACTCTTTTGGCATAAAAAAGTAGGGTTCTTATTAGAATCCTTAGGTGGTTGGAATATATAAATTCATCGATTAGGCCTAAGAGACAGACTTTAGGGTCTACTATTGCAGGGATGGCTAATCTATCTGAGATTGTATTTATGATCTCTTTCCAAAAGTTAAGTATTGGGGGACAGTCCTATATCATGGACAAATGTGCCTGTTTCTGAGAGGCATCTTGTGCATGTATCCGAGGATAATTTACCATATTTACATAGGTTACTTGTTGTTAAGTATAGCTGGTGTGCACATTTGTATTGAATTAATTTGTCTCTGGGGGGAATAAGGAAGGTATAATGTGTAGTGATAGCATCTTCCCAGTCCTCATGTGCCATACTTGGGATACTCAGCTGCCATTTCCTTTGTGCAGTGTTAAAATGGTGGGGTGACATGAGTTACTAGGTATTGGTATGTTAAGGAGATGAGCTTATTTGAGTGTTCTCTTCTTAATATTTGTAGTAGTGTGTCTTCAGCTAAAATTAGAGTCATAGATCTGAACTGTCCTAAAAATATTGTTTGTAATTGTAAGTATCTGAATTGGTGTGTTGGTGTACATACAGTATATTGTTTCTTACCATGTCAGAGAATGGGGTAAGCATATTTTGGGAGACAATGTCGGATAGTATTTTAATGCCTCTCTGAGCCCAAAAAGCCGCACAGTCGGATTTGTGAAATTCTGCTAGCCAAGGGTTGTGCCACAGTGGGCAAATATCTAGCGGGGGGTAACAAGTATTATGAGTACGTTTCGTTAAGAGTCTCCATATTTTGCATGGGACTGTTAATACAGTCAGGTGTTTTGGGACATTGTGTGGGTATCTGAAGGGAATATTTCTGAGGTCTTCTAGGAAGCCGAGGACTGTTGCTAGTAACAATGTGGTTGGGTTTTCGGGAGATGGAGATATGACCCAATGGATGTAGGTCAGTTGTGCTGCAAAGTAGTATTTTTGTGTATTTGGGATGCTCAGTCCTCCTTTTGTGCAGTGTGCTGTTAGTTTTGGGGAGGATATTCTAGGTACCTTGTTTTGCCACAGAAATGGGACCGGTAGGGATTTGATTTTATTAATATAATTAAGTGGGATGTATTTGGGGGCTTGTAGCAAGGTGTATAATAGCTTGGGTAGAAATATCATTTTGTATACATTAACTCTGCTCAAGAGAGACAGGGAGAGGCTGGCCCAGGTATTTAATGGCTTAGATAATTTTGCTAAAAGTGTGTCCAAGTTGAAAACATTGTATTGCGAGGTGTATCTTGTTATCACAATACCCAGTGTAGCGGTTGCAGTGCCTTTAGGGGCATTTTACATGAAGGAAGATATGTTTCCCCAACCCTGTGGTACTATGGGTTAAAGACTGCACAATTTCTAGAATCAGTTTCAGCAGTGGGCTCAAATCTCTCCTTTAAAGGTCAGGTGGGAATAGCCCTTGGTGGGGTTTTGCAGTTACTCAGTAGTGATTTCTGTGTGAGAAGCTCGCGACAGGTTTGAAAATCCCTGTGTGTTTGTGTGAAAAAGGAATATGTTTTCCAAGGATTGTTTTCCCTTTGTGCACTGGCTGAAAGTGTGCTACACTTGGTGAAGGAACTGTTTTGTTTTTCGCTGTGTTTTCAACTGAAAACAGTAAGATTCTGTGATACCGTTGTGTTTTACAAATAAAACTGGAATTTCTTAAGAAAGACCCTGGTAAAGCTGAGTTATTTCGTAAAAGGACATCTCCAAGGTGAGCAAATCCCTACACCAGGTATACCATTTGAGAAACCCATTTCAAAGGCAGTTGACTATTAGCAACAGTTTAGCATCCACATTTAACAGTGATATATAGGTCTATATGAACTGCATATTTTAGGGTCTTTACCCTGTTTTAAGATAAGGATAATTAATGCTTGGGAAAAAGATTGTGAATCACGAATCAGTGAATGCTGCCTTCAGAGTTTGTGTCTAATAGGTAATTGTTTAGGGAATTGTTTCATTTGTAAATGTATTGTACCATTCTGAGGGAAGTCCGTCTAGACCAGGTGTTTTGTTCGTTGCTAAGGAAAGAGTGCCTGTATCATTTCTGAGTCTGTGATTGGTCTGTCCAGGTAGTCTTTTTGGTCTAAGGTCAGGGATGGAAGTTGTATATGTTGAAGAAATTCCCTTATTTGTGTTTTTGTATGTATTGTTTGGGAACTATAGAGTTTTTCGTAGTATGAGTGAAATTCAGAGGTTACATTGATTGGATGAGAGGTAATTTCATTTGTAGATGTCATGAGTGTTGGTATGGTGGTTATAGGATTCTCGGTTCTGGCTAGGAATGCTAGAATTCTGCCACATCTGTCTCCTTGTTCAAAGATTTTTTTGTTTTGTATATAACATTTTTTTGTTGGTTTTGTTTGTTTGGGATAATTCGAGGTTAAGTTTGGATTTGTTCCAGCGGTTGTAATTGGTTTGTGTGGGATTGGTCACGTACTGGGTTTCCGCCACTTTGTATTCTTCTTCGCCTTGTGTTATGTCTACATTTGTAGTGTTTCTAGCATGTTTAATAGATCTAATGATAAATCCTCTGGATACTGCCTTGAAGGCATCCCAACAGGTTGTTAGGGGGGCTGATTGGATGTTGTCCTTCCAATAGTTATCTACATCAGTTGTAACTGCATCATATACTAAGTCATTGTGTAGCCACAGTGGGCTTAACCTTCAGGGTTTTGTGTCTGGGAGATCTGTTGTTTTGTATTTGATATAAAGGTGGGAGTGGTCAGAAAATATCCTGGGAAGGTAATTCACCTCTAGTGAAGTAGTCAGGGCCAAGTCTATTCTAGACAGAGTATGATGGGTGGTGGAGACACATGAATATTTGCATTCTTTTGGATAGAATTGTTTCCATGCATCTACCAGGTTGTAGGATGAGGCCCAGTGGTTTAGTGGGTTATTTGTATGGGTGTGGGGATGGGAATCTGTCAGTCGTTTGGTCAAGAACTGAGTTAAAGTCACCCAGTATGCACATTGTAACAAGAGGAAGGTTAACAATTTTCCCCATAATTTTGTCTAGTATATTGGTTGTAAAGGGTGGGGATATATATATATATTTACCAATATCATAGGTTGATTATCCAGTTTAAAGTGAATTTTGATATAGCAGCCATAATGATCAATATGTAAGGAGATTAGGTCAAACAGTATATTTTTCTTTACAAGTATAGAGGCTCCCATTGCGTGTGATGAAAAGGTAGCATGGTATGCATGGGAGACCCATGCTTTCTTAAGAGACATTACCCTTTGGCCTGTTAGGTGGGTTTCCTGTAATAATATAAGTGATGGTGAGTATTTCTTTAGGGATTTAAATACAGGGATCTCTTGATTTTATCATTTAGTCCCCAGTTGTTCCAAGAGATTATTGTGTGCATTTGTGAACTCACATAAATGATGGGCTTTTCCTAAATAGTTGTGTGCGTTATTTATAGTGGGTGACTTGTGGATAATTGCAAATATTTCACATATATAAAAATAATGATAGTAGCTATGTTGCACATAAACCAAAAACAGTAACAATAGAACTATGAACTTCCCCTCCCTCTTCTTATTGTCCTCCAAACGAGAAGAGGGTGATTGCCCTAGCCCTCCCTGTCCACGCTCCCAAACTCTGGTGAGCATATTCCCAAAACTGAGTGTCCTGGGGACTTAACGGTTGATAATGTGTTGGTTGGGTCCAGGGCTGTTCCTATCCTTCATGGCGCCCCAGGCGAGTACGAAATTTGAGCCCCCCCTGCTAGGTAGGGGGGGTGCGAGCGGAGGTTTGTGCGAGCAGGAGGGGTGTGGTGTGCAAGTGGCGATCACTGGGTACCTGGTAACCTAGGAGACAACCATTCTTAGTCCTGAAGGAGTGATTCCTACAAAGGGTTTTCCATCTTCTTAGCGAAGCCTGTGGTGAAAAGTCCACAAAATGTGCTAGCCAGTCTGTAATAAATTAATGAGAGAAAAAAAAAGAGGGGGGGGAGTTGGGGGGGTGAAGTTTAATGGAAACTGGCTGTAGGTCTTCTGTATCTATGTGTCTGTCGTGGTAAAGTGGCATTTGCAATTGTTATGCAGTAGAAGTATGGGACAGGTTCTGACTTTTGAAAGTGTCTAGCCATCTGGTTGCTTCTTCTGGAAAGGTGAAGAAATGTGTTGTGTCTTGGTCTTGAATGCAAAGTTTTGCCGGGTATAACATTGCATACTTTATGTTTGCCTCTCTGAATTTCTTCTTTACCGCTGTGAATGTCATTCTTGCTGTCCATGAATTGTGCCAGCCAGTTTGTAATAAAGTAATGAGAGAGAAAAAAAAAAGAAAAAGGGGGGGTGGGGGGGGGAATTGGGGGGGTGAAGTTTAATGGAAACTGGCTGTAGGTCTTCTGTATCCATGTGTCTGTTGTGGTATAACATTGCATACTTTGGGCGAAATTTATTAAGCCCGAAAAGACTCAATTGGAGACTTTTCGGACTTAATTTGCCATGTCTCGATTTCCAGATTATTTCCAGTTATATCGGCACTATAGTTCTCCTTTAATAAAGTCGGAAAGACCGGTACCGGTCTTTCCAACTTTCTCGCGGGAGGTTATCCTCTCGCAGGAATCCCGATTTCCAGATTATGGAAATCAGTGTTTTTCGATTTCCATAATCTGGAAATCGGGTATTTGCACCGAAATGTAGCCATAACTTGTTATGGCTATGGAATT
>JAKJJM010315089.1:0-10726 GCA_021901965.1 Pipa carvalhoi
GTATCTAAGAGGAGGGGCAGAAAGGTTCTAAAAAAAAAATATATAGGTTTAATTAATTGGTGGTTATAATCCTGGAGCAATGTTACGCTGCACCTGTCAAACAGTTTGTGGGGGGAAGGTGTGACTATACTCCTAATGGTGAAGACCACAGGGTTGGTCTGTATTCAGCAGCCCTGATATTTACAAAACATGTTCTTTGCATTGAAGATTCAGAGTAAACCCATGTTAATTCCTAAAGTTAACATATCAAAGCCCCTATGGGTTCCCCCTTTACTATAATTCTGTGGGGAGAGTGGTATATGATAATCGTGTGTTTTTGTGTTCTCTGGGAGTGTATAGTCAGCACTGTTAGGGAAGAGAGAACAAAAAATTTTGCTTGTAAAATCTCTTGAATGTGTAATACTGTGGTGTGGTATGTAATACATGTACACTTTATCTTGGTTTCTGCCACAAGATGAGTTTAGATTTCTAAAACATAGCACAATATTATTGGCTGGAAATTATAAAACAGAAATAGATAGGAACAAACATAAGGAAAAAATACTGTTAATTATTGAAAAAAAGATATCAATCTGTCATAACACCACTGACGAGGGAAGTGAATATCATTGATTATTTTAAAGGGGTGGGATATAATAGGCAGCATGTAAACACTCAGTTCTTTAAACTAATGTGATGAGTGACTTTAACAAAGATCAAATTGTCATGATAAACAACAAGGTCAGAGAATTTTCAAGATGCAAGGTCATGATAATCTGTTCTCATTTTGCATTGTTTAGTACCTTGTGAGTCATTGATAGGGTTTATGGGCCCACAAGAACCATTGATGAGTCCCACCTCACTACTAATAGAATTTAAAGGAACAACTACTAATGTCTTGTTGCATAGGGCTCCATTGGACACAATCTGAATTAGACACAACTACAAAAAAGTTAGGCAGATGGTTTTAATGTTAAGGCTTAGTTTATGTAAATAAAACATTTATCAGCTGCTCTTAATTTCATAAGTCACCTTCAGGGCATAGAAAGGTCTTATTGTACACTCAAAAAATAACTTCATTTTCAAACATCCACAAAAGTACCACAATAGCAACTACAGCAGGACAAGTAACTTATCTTCTATGATTTGATTGTGACCAGACTAGGACAGCAAATTTATTTTATTTCCAAATAGGATGATAGGATGATCTACCAGTTATTCAAAAAGTTCTTTTGCAGACTTAAAAAAAAACCTTTAATATATATATATATATATATATATATAAAATTAAAAAGAGATATTATATATAGATAGGGCGGAATGTATTAAAGTCGAAAAGACCGCTATAGGTCTTTCCGACTTTCTCATGGGAGGTTATCCTCCCGCGAGAATCCCGATTTCCACATTATGAAAATCTGTATTTTTCGATTTCCATAATCTGAAAATCAGGTATTTGTACCGAAAAATTCCTTAGCCATAATAACTTATGGCTACATTTCGGTACAAATACCCGATTTCCAGATTATAGAAATCGAGAAACACTGATTTCCATAATCTGGAAATCGGGACTGGGCAAATTAAGCCTGAAAAGACTCCAATCGAGTTTTTTCGGGCTTAATAAATTTCGCCCTTGGTCTCATTGAAAGATATCCAGTTTGGTTGACACTAGCCTGGCATTAAATACCATTACTTGATCCAGTATATGCTTCACCAATAGCTCTCTACTTGTGCTGACCACTAATCATTCACTAATTGATCCTACTAATACCAGGGTCCTCATACTAAAGATAACATGCAAGTGTCCCTAAAGACAGTTCTCCTAGGGTGAAACATTAATGGAGCCAGTTTTATATATAAACTTAAAGTAGCCAAACTGACAGGCACTCTTTTTTCATTTAACATTCCTCTTGGTACAAGAAAATGATAATATTTTAGACATAGCAGGAGGTTTTTTTGGAACTCAAGGGAAAAAAATGAAATTACATAAAATATTTTGTGTTTTATGTGAAACTATCAAAAACTCCTCCACAGCTACTCTGCAATTAAACCTTTCAAGCAGATTCACAGTGTGGAACAAACTGCCTCATTTTCAGTTTGCACAGAATGTTGAGAATGAGAGAATTACTTCTGCCAGGATATAAATTTAAGTCACGTGTGAAACAAAGACTGAGGTAGCTAAGACATTGGAACCCTAATAGTGTAAGTAAACTAGTGGCTAATTGATATTGTAACTGGACTCCTGAAAACTTTGTGCACTAAGAACTAGAAACTGTCCTGCATTAGAGTTCGCAGAGTGTGAGATTGTATGGTGAAATCTTGGACAGTTAATCCATGCATAACATTATCAATACAATAGATACTATTTCACAAAAAAAAAGGGTAAATACTCCATGTGAAAATTTAAGAAAATGGATAGGATTTAAACCATTACGATTTTATTTCTCACAATGTGCAATGATTTTCTAAATAAAAACATGACTAGGTATTACAGTTTAATAGTAATCTCATAGGGATTTGCATAAGGATAATTACAGCTAAAAGTATCATCTAAGACTAAAACTGACAATTATTGCCCAGGCACACACATGCTCCTAAAGAGATTACCACATTCATTGTTTCAATTCAATCTACTTGTTTTTAGCTGCACCAGCAGCTTCTGAAAATTGGAAACAGGAATGTGGTTTTTGTCGTAAGAATGATTTAAATATTAAATATGGAAGCGAAATAATATGAGGTGTAGTTTTAATTACGTAGTAAAGAAGTGATCTTCTCCTTCTGACCATTTTTAGGGAGTTTCATTTTGTTTTTCTTTAATGAGCGAACAGCTTTTTACATACACTGCTTTTTTAACTGATAGAACTTCAATCCGCTTATGGGTCTGCGATCAGCAGTTTTGAAGTCAGTGAATGGGACTGCTACAGCTGGCTGGGATTGAGTTTATCTCTTCTATAAATTCCCTTCTTTGCTGTGAAGACGTAAACTTTTGAATGCTGTATTGGTAAATTATTGCAGAGAAGTGCTTGGAACTTGAAGATTTGGAAATTTAATGATGTGGGAGAACATATTAATGCTGATCCTGAAATTCACTGAAAGGGATATTTATCTTTAGTAATTTATTTCTGTAAAAAAAAATAAGATAGGAATCAGCTTACATAAACTTGAATTTTTTTGTTATAGCAGAAGCTTATTTAAACTACTAGCTGCTGAATTTGTTAAAAGCAATTGACAAAAAAACACACATATAAATACCATATTAAGCTGGAATTAAACTCAAATGCTTTAGTGTAAAAGGTGTGCTTTTGTAATGAATGGTAGATTGCATTTTTGAATGAACATTTTTTTTGCTCAGTTGTCAGATTGACATTACTATGATTACATACTTGGTCTTTTGAAAGCATCAATTAAACATACTTAAGGAATTTCTTCTCTGTATGCATTCTAATGTAAGAACCAAGAATTATCATAATTTGCACATTCAAATATTTATACATGTCGTGTGTTTATTCATGGTTGCTTTATTCAGATTAATAATAGCAGATAATGGGGGCATCAGAGACTTCATTGGCACCTCCTGGGTTTTAAAGAATGCCTATTACTCAGAATTCCAGTTAGGATGAGCTGTTGGCATCGAACAACAAATAATTAAGCATTGTTGTACTTTGAAATAGTGGTACAGATGTAGCAGAGAAGACACTCTTATTTAATACTTTGGAGGATATTTTTCATGCTAAAAAGTGTGAAAAATTTCTTTTTCCTCAGTTCATATGACAAAAATTTAAATTGACTGGCAAACTACTGAAATCATAAATTTGTTTCACAACAGACTGGACTTACTATGGCATGGGAACTAATATGTAGATTACGTTAACCAGAACAGGGTATGCAATGGAGAATCTCAGGGACCAGAAACGAAAGAGCTCCCTGTCTTCACTCTTAATTCCACCAATGGGGGTATAGAATGTGATGAATTTGCTAAAAGGGAACTCCCAGAATGTATACCCAGGTTAAACCCCTCCCAGATAGTATCTGATCTACAGATGAAGACAAGAATAGTTGAAATGTAACACAATGCTGCAAAGTAAAATTTTAGAAAAGTAAAACTTCAGGAGATTGAAGCACAGGAACTTCAAAACTGTGACAAGTAAAAGCATCTTTGTGAAGTTGAAGCAAAAAAAAAATGGTTTAAGCCATATTAGTCCAGCTGAATAATTAGAAAAATGAGTACTGTAATAAAAATACTACAGTATTTGAAACAGTATTGCAGCACTGGAAGCACTGAAAGAAGAAGACACCGAGACAGGAGAACAGGCATGTATTCAGATTATGGGGGGTCATTCTGTAAAGTCCGTATTTGCCTTGCCGAATTCACAAGTAGCGAATTCCCATTATAAAGTCGCGACCGCGATTTTATTATGGAAGAATTGTCCCGGTCGCGACTTTATAATGGGAGTTCGCTACCAGTGAATTCGGCAAGGCAAATTCGGACTTTACGGAATGACCCCCTATATCTTTCTCTGTGAGCTCTTAGGCCTCTTTCACATTAATGCATGTGTTTCTTTGGTTACTGTTTGCATGTATATTTAAAATACATACCCTAAAAATCTGAAATTGAAGTGAAACAATTTAACTGTGTTTTTAATGTCAAATAAAACTTGACACCCCTAAACCAATTTTTTTAGCCACACATGTGTGATTGGAATGTCATTGGTCTCAAGACATAAAATTCATTTTGGTGTGTTTTTTTAAAGCACATATCACAAAATCATCTCCAGTGGCACTCTACAATGTAAGACTCCTGAACCAGGCATCAAACAGAGGGAACTTTAGCAATATGTCTTAGTAAGGTAAAACTATTCACTAAGGGGGTCATTCCAGTAGGTCCAAATTTTCAATCCCGAATTCACTTATAGCGAACTCCCATTATAAAGTCGCGACCACGAAATTTTTTCTATAATGGGAGAATTGTCGCGGTCGCGACTTTATAATGGGAGTTCGCTAGCAGTGAATTCGGAAGGGCAAATTCGGAGTTTAAGGAATAACCCCCTCTGTGTTTAAACTCTGAAATAGTCTTAAATGAAATGTATCCAATTATAATAGTTTTCAGTTTTCTGTTCAGTCTCTGATGTTTTCATGTAGGCAAAATACAGATTTAAAAACCAAGAAGAGTAAGCCTAAAGTTCAGGAGTGGAAGTTCTTAAATTCAACCCGCACGACAGCTTGATCTGGATATAAACAAACCAGCAATTAAAAAAACAATGTTGCGTACTGTCTAGTACACTGAAGATAAGATGTATGGGCTCATTTTCAGTATTGCAAAAACCTTCAACAATTTCTAGAAGCTTCTTCACACTCACTTTCAATCTGCGTTTCATTACTGATTGACTGACAGCCTTCTCTGATTGCATCATGCATCAGTTTTTGACATGTGTCCAGATAGAACAGAATAAGTTCCAATACGTGTACAGACTGTTCCACAGTTTTGTCAAGATTATTTAAAAAAAAAAAAGATCTAAGCTTTGCAAGTCTACATCTGCTGACTGCAGGTAATAAAACTTCTAAAAACACTAGGAACTATCCAACTAAAGCATGGCTTTATAATAATAAAGGCCATTTATATGATGCTAAATTACATTGTTAATGTTGATTTTATAGTGGATGTAGCACTAGGCAAAGCACTGCAATTTAATTCATGTTATTAAATGTAATCCAAATTTAACAGTCTGCATTTGACTTCAATCCACTGCACACCACGTGAGATATATATATATATATATATATATATATATATATATATAATTTATATATATATTTATTTATATAGTAAATGAATATCTAGTTGAGAAATATTATCTGTTTGACATCACAGGCCAACATCCTTCCATTATCATAGCAACTGTTTCCAAAAATACTGCTAATTTAGCTATTCAAGTCTTAAATAAAAAATAATTTCAATGATTTCAATTTAATTTAATAATAAAAAGTGAGGATTTCTTGTGAAGTTGCTTTTCTTATTTAATAAATGAAAGTTGCTTGTAGATATATATATTAGTATATGTTATTTCTTATTTTACCTCTGTCCCCTTTAGTTCTCTCTCCTGCTCCACATTTATCTACAAATAATGTTGGTGCTCTTTCCTTTCACTGTACTAAATAAGTTTATCTTTTATGATCCCCCACTCAAAACAGGCATTTATTCAAGGGGAGTTACTAATAACAGATGTCCAGTTTTAGGGCTAGTAAAAAAAAAGCAAAAGTATGAATATATAAAAAAAACATAAATAATAGAAAAACTATATCTGATTTATTTATAGGTGGTCTGTAATGCTAATATTTTAATAGCAACCTAGACCGCCATTTTACATTGCTATTTTAATTACACCGCCATTTTAATTTTATTTTAATTACAATTGTATAACTATAATTGCAGTTATATAATTTGTTATTTTGAAGATTCATTTGTTTGCATAATAACTGACATTTAGAAGACTAGGACATTAAGATCAAGGGTGTTTATATAAGGGTGTCTGCATGGTGACATCACCAACGTGTATCACCATGTGACCCATGACGCAGTGACATCACTGATGACGTTCCAGTTATACCGTTCTAGAGACGTGCTGATGTATTTTATTTGTAATGTATTGTATTGTATCATGTTTATTTATATAACACTGACATCTTACTCAGCAGTTTACAGAGATTCATCATTCACTTCAGTCCCGTATCTGTCTGTCATTTAGTTGAGCGTCAATTAACCTAAGTTTATGGATTGTGGGAAACTGGAGACCATGGAGGAAACCCACAGAAGTACAGGGAAATCAGACAAACTCCAATCAGATGAAGTCTGAGGTGAAATCAAACCTAAATCCCAGTACTGCAAGGCGGCAGTGCTAACCACCTGTAATAATGTAATAAAATTAGATTTTGCTAAAGCTTTTGTTTCTATGTTGGCACAAAGGGTATTAATGGCTAAAGTAGGAATTCAACTGTCAGATTCTCAAACAACGGATTTCCATAGCAAATCCCCGACAGCGACAATTTTAAAGTCACGACTGTGACAATATTCCCATAGTAAAGCCGCAACTGCGACAGCAGCAGTCTATTGCGACCGTCTTTAGCTGGTGAATTTAAAACTTTACGTAACAATTCGGACTTTAGCCTCCAAAGAGTTCATGTATATGATACATATTATAATTTACCTTATTATTGGGACTTGTGATTAATTATGATTCATTTGGTTGTGTGGGTGTATTGCATTCGTGGGACTTTATATTAATGGGGGTGTAAAAAACTGTATAGGTTTTCTGTTTCCTTGACTGGTGTAGTGTGCAGTGCCACCTCCTTCACTTTATTAACAATACTTGCACCTATTTGCCTTAAATAAAAACACAGCAACAAAAACGTGGGTACAATGGCCTCAGCTTTTTTTCATAATAAAAGTTAAACTTTTATTGGCAGAATTATAAATGCTTGCCCCAGCCCTTGATGACTACCCCTCTTGCCACCCTCCTTCACCTTTAAGGTTGGGTACCAACTTGGCATGGTAGCCACCTCCACACCCCTCTTGGACCCTTGCCCAATTAGTGCCCAATTTGCACAATACATCTCACCCCAGAGATGCCAAAACACCAGGCAAGCATTAAACCATTCCGCCTGACTCAAGCTGCAACAAATTTTTAAATCACCTGTTTTTTCCCATTTCCTAACCACTTAGCCAACAAGATAACCCATGATAACGATGGCTCGTAACATACTCTTTTTTTTTTTTATCGGGAGGGAGGGTGGGATCTGCTCCTCTTCTGTCACTACTGCTCCCAGGATTACCTACTTTCCCCTTAAATAACTTAAACCCTCCTATATCCTAATCCCTTCCTCTTTTTTGCTCGCCCACACACCTGTCAATCACCCCTTCCATTCCCCTTCCATTCTAGTCTTTTTCCTTCTCTTATTCCATATGTATCTTTTCATACTGTATAGAAAAAAAAAATGAAAGCAAGGCAAGAAAAGTATTTATTTGTTTATTTTCAATCCACTGACATAATGTAATCTCTGTAAAAAAAAAACATACTGTAGTGACCCTGGTTGAAAATAGTTTACAGCACAGACATAGCAAATGTCAGAGTGCTGCTTTTTCCAAAGCCCCCAAAAGGATCTAAGTGAAAAACTTCAGCACTTGTGGCTTTTAAAACCTAGAGGATAAATATGAATATATAAGGTTAGAATGCACATGCAGATTTGCAACAGGAATAAGGAGTAAAATAGTCAAGTATGCAAATTATGATTGGGTGATTGGTCACCCAATTAAATTTATAGCTTTGTGGTAAAGACCCTGGCAAGGAGATGCAGTAGAGGATGTAGCAACAGATTTTTTTTCCTAGCCACCAGGGGAATGGCCATACTGATTTACATAGGGTAGAGAGTACTAGAAAGCATAAGAAGGCTGGGGTGATGTGGGAGGGTAGATACCAGTGATTGCCAAACATTTGTAAAGTGTTAGGGTTTAAAATACTTTGGAAAAGGTGGAAATAATTTATGCAGGGCAGGGATCCAATGAATTTGCTTTGTATCAGTACCAACAAGTAAGTCAGAGGATTATAAATTCAGATAGATTATTTCAGGAAATTAGAAATAAGAAAAGAAAAATTAAGCAAAACTTCTCCAGGGCAGTGATTACTAAAGCATGGCTAATGCTAGCATATTGAGACAGAGGGACATTATAGAGGTTAATGCTGGAGGAAGGAGGAAATTAGGTTTACAGAGAACTGACTTTGCTTACAGCTGCAATATCTACTGCAAGGCTCAGCTCAGCCACAATCTAACAGGTTAGATATTTGAAGCTAAACATGCAATGAATAACCTGTTTAACTGAATATAAAATATGCCTTTCCATGCGTTTGTCAGCCTTGCAAGTTTTATACATGCCTAAGTTGAAATATAGTGTATTTAGTAAAAAAAAAAAAAAAAGAATTATGAATCTAGCTTAAAATAGTTTAGCATTGAAATTATGATTTATTTAAATTCTGATCCAGGTGAAAGAAGTCATGCAATGACAGGTATTTTACAAGATATTTTACAAGATAAAGTCATAATTATTATCATAATAATAGAATTACAGTCATTTTGATAGTTTTTTTAATCTGTTTACATGTCCTAATTATACTTTGTTTTAAATGCAAGTTAATAACAATAATAAAATATTCTTATGGGAGGCAATTTTTCTGTCAAGTTGTTTTAAATCATCAACAAAGATGTGGGGTCTCTTAATATCCTTAATATACTGAGAATTTCAATCTATAGTTTTCAAATATGATGAGTGGTCTGAGGTGGAATCCCTATGCAGTAAGGTGGGGTGATAGGCCCAAAAACAGAATAGTTGCAATCCACTTCAATGTTGTTAAAAAAAGTCATTATCTTCTCTTCAATATTGACATAGTACAGAGGAACTTCTTATATTATCTTGGATCTTGATTGTTAGGTAAGTTAAAGTTGCAATCAGATTAAAAACTGCAGTTACTTTTCAGACAAGAATGATAATTAAAAGTTAACATGAACCCCCCATGTTTACAGCAGCTCAAGACAGGCACGAAGAATGTCTCGTCTAGTTTTTGATAAAGATCAAGACCAATGGATTACAAGGGATCAAGATGAGCTTCCAGAACTAAGGGGGTCCTCAACTGCCTTTAAGTACATTGAATTCTGAAGTGACCAAGAATAACAACATTAAGAAACATTGAGAAAATATGGAAACACATATTTCAAGTATCATTCAAATGCAAAGGAAGGTGTTTACAAAGATACTATCCCTATGATATAATTTGAGGACATGCAGTACAATGCAGCACTGTGATCAACTAGGACTAATCTTTTCTTAATATTTCCATGGGTTTTCTAAAAGATATTTTAAACAGGAAGTTTTTCCATGTTCCTTATAAATAAGTCATTTATTTAAGAGCATCACATGGTCAGATCAAATAACCTTGATTTTAAAATGCTAAAAATGCAAGGCTATTTGATTTTAGATGTAGAGCAATTTTAATTCATTCCCACAATGATAGTAGTTAATAGAAACTTACCACATTCTATTTTTCTTTGTTAAAGGTGTTGTTTCACTCTGTGTTAATGTCAAAATCAATTGTTAATAATACAAAAAATCTGCTACTTTCCATCATGTTTCTTACAACTGAGTGATTTTTATTAAAAAGTCTTGGAAAGTATACATGTATAAATGAAATCATATATTGTAAAAATGCTATCAACAAACTGCATAATGTTCCCTTTATTTCCTCATCAAATTTTAAATAAAGCAAGAAAAATTAAAATGTCCAGGTCTTAATAAAAATACAAATAACAATGTACAACGTCAGAATGTTTAACAATCCAAAACAAGTCTATTCAAGGCAATAATTATAAAACTTAGTAAATTTGACTACTAGAAATATTGGATCTCATCTAAAGAGAGTACATATTTTAAAATGTGACACTTATTTAAATGACTAATCAGAAAAAGTAAGGTTCTCCACATTTCTTCAGATCCCATATTTAGAACTTTTTTTAGAGTGTTAATAAGGACAACAGGTGTCCAGGGTTTATAACTCATAGGGCGGTATTTATTAAGCCCGAAAAGACTCCACCGGATTCTTTTTGGGCTTAATAAGTGCAGTCCTGATTTCCATATTATGGAAATCGGTGTTTCTCAATTTCCATAATATGGAAATCGGGTACTTGTACCGATCCGTAGCCATTGATT
>JAKJJM010319925.1:0-11152 GCA_021901965.1 Pipa carvalhoi
GCCTTCCTCTGGATCAACATTGCAGGAAAACAGGCTGAACTGGATGGACTTGAGTCTTTTTTCAGCCTTATAAACTATGTTACTATGTTACTATGTTACAGTATAGGGTTAGGGAGGTTGGGGCAGTACAGTATGAGGAAAGAGAAGTTTGGGGCAGCACAGTTTGAGAACTTGAAAAAAATTGCACTACCTTGTACCTCCTTACCGTTTGTGCTGTAGGACACTATATGGGGGTACTGATGCGCTGTTTGGGGCAGTAAGGAGGGAACAATGCCACTCTGTATGGGACACTGTGGGGGAGGAACTGCTGCACTGTATGAGGCACAATGGAGGGGAAACTACTGATGGGGGCACCTAGGGCACCAATAAGCCTTGTCTTGGCCTTAACAAGGTCCAGCATACTCTGAAAACCTTTATTGAATTTATGCACAGCAAATATATGAGATCCGGTTGTATGTTGTTTGCTCGCTGCTTTCTAGCAAATATTTCTTATCCATCCAAACAATACTGCAGCATATACAGTTGGGAAAAAAAGAAACATTCATTTAAGGTCTGTCTCTGCTTTTCTGGACTGTCTTTTTTCAATGGCAATTTTCCTGGTGAATGGGTGATTTAAAGAGAACTATTGCTGAAATAACAACTCTCCCAGGAAAAATAAAACATATACATTTTGCAACAAATAGTCCTCAATTAATAGTCCCTTAAATACCTACTTACCAACATAAACAACTATACTGGCCAATAATAGTGCATTTTGTAATACAATTATTTGTGACCAGTGGGTCCCTTCAAGTCCCAAGGTCAAATAACCAATTACAATTAGAGGTTGGCTTTTAGTTGAAAAGTGCAACTAATTAGTTGCTATGGATTATTAGAACTTAGTAAATGATTGCCCCTTTTGGTCTAGGGTTCCCTTACATGATTTCACTACCGAACCCTTCTGGTGATTTTTGTGTAATTATTGCCCTACCCCTTGATTAAGACACAGGGAGTCATTGAATGTTCCCACATAATTACTTCATAATGGGAAAAAAAATAATGTCGTCTTCTGGCTCTAGAACATTTTTTTAAAATACATACCCAGTGCACTGCATTATATCATACATTTTGAACTACGAATCATAACTGACAATACAAGCCTTTTCCCTTTTTATTGAAAGCCAACATCCACAAATCACTTAAACTTCCCAGAGAATTGGACGTTTATTTAAAACATTTGTGAAGCATAGTTTTAAAACATTCAGATGTTATGAAAAAGCCAATTATCACTGGAACTTTAGTGTTCAGTTTTTGCAGTAATTCAATAAAGCAAATAAAATGATAACTGGAATGTCACCTCATAAAATATTGAGATTTTAGAGTTATTTACTGCTCTTCCTGCATAGCTGTAAAATGCTTCTTTGAATGAACAACTGAAACACTTCCGTTTAGGATCAGCTAACACTTACATACCATGAAAGAACATTTCAGTAAGTGGGATATTACAGAACAAAGTAAATTCAGCAATGTTGTGTTGGTTCTCACAAAAATATATGAGTGATGTTTAATAACTTTCACCATTCTTCACTATGAAGTTGCCTTAAAAAACAACCATTAATAGACGCACTACTGAAATGAGGATATTTTTACTAATGTTTGCAAAATAGTATTTATATTGTCTCTACTTTTGCTTATATTCAGTGCTACTCTTCTTTCATAAGCATTTAAATGCTGCTGGTCAGTTGTCAGCTTTTACATAAACCATAAATTACCATTTAAATTTGCCTGAAGGTCTTTCCTACAGCCTTCTTCTAAAAGGCTTATATTTGGAGCCAAAGTTTTCATTTTACTGTGTTGTGTTTGCTTATCTGTATTGCTGATCACAGACATTTTCATCTGGGGCATAAAAAGATCAATCCAGTACCACTGTTTCCAACAGAAAATAAATCCTGGAACTCCCCCATTAACCCTACAAAGTGTATACATTCCACTTTTTAAGGGCACGGCAAATATAAACTTGATCATTGTTATGTTTTGGTGTTACAGTACTCTTCACTAAATCTGTGGCTAACATTATTTGCCCTGTGAAAGCTAGCTTTGATGGATACAGGGCCGTTCCTAAGCCCGGACAGGGCGGGCAAAGAGAGCTGAGGGGGGCGCTGTCTGGACAGAGAGCGCTATCACTGTAAGGGGGGAGGGGGCAAAAAATGTTCACCTCACCCTCAGTGAAAATTGACCTAGCAACAGCCCTGGATGGATGGCTGGGGTTTTAGAATCATGATACTTCATTTTTCATCTCAACTTTGCTTCTTGTTTCTGTTCAGGGGAATATTATCACCCCCAAAACTTCCATTATTGAAATATGTTATTTTATTTCTAACACATCCATAAACAGTACTGTACTAGTTTTGTGATTCAATATATGTTTTATTTAACAACTAACATTTTTGCCATTGCACAGGTCAGTGTAAAAGTTGTTTTGATGCAGTTACCCATTGAAAGCAATTTATCACGGTTTGCCTAAGGGTGAAATTTACAAAAGTTGAAAATTATTTTTTTCCTTTTTTGCCCATTTTTCACCATGAAAACGGGTGAAAAGGTTGAACATTACATATTCGACCTTATCGCCCACATTTTTCGCCTGTTTTCGTCTTTTTTTTACCGTGAAACTGGCCAAAAGATGGCTGAAAACAGGCAAAAAAATGGGGGCAGAAAGGTCGAAAATTATATTTTCGACCTAATCGCAGCGCAAAAGTTACAAAAATCATTTTCGATTTTTGTAACTTTCGCCCTAAATGTTCTATGCATTTTCACACCAGTTTCCAGCTACCATCAAAATGTACAGTGTGTCATTGCCATAAAGCACATTTCAACTGGTTCTTTTGCGAGGAAACAATAGATAATGTTGTATGACAATAGGAAATAGAAGGGATAACGCATACCTATTAATATATTCATTCAGATCGGAACATGAACTCTTTAAGGTCTAATTTACTTGGGTGTCCAGGAATACATTGCAAATGCAGAATATAAATTAGAAAGTGTTTATGCAGAAAGAATAATCATTAGAATGATTTTATTAATTTAATCTTTTATTTAAAGCAGTATACCATTTCAATGGATTTTACATAAGTTTTTCAACATAATTAAAACTTTAACTATAATTTTGCCCATGAGAAATTGTCAGTCTTATCCCCTAAGCTTTGCTATTTTTTCCCATGCAATTTTCAGAAGCGCTGCAGAACAATTCCATTGTAATACACTACTTATAAACAGAAATAGTAAAACTTAAGTAGGGTTGGATTGTGCTTTGACCCCATATGAAATATGAACATAATATTTTTTTTCCATGTTTATGGGGTTTGTCAACATGCTTATTTTTAGGGATGACAGAAAAGACTAGCAAACTACATAAGACACATGACTGTCATCTGTTGCATACTGCTTTGCACTGTACTGTTCTGGACCAGCTATGGTTTAGCATATAATAGCACTAGAAATAACTTAAAATTGGGAGCGCAAAAAAACAGCACTCGATGGTGCCTTATCAGATGGTAAATAATAAAGTACAGACCCAGAATATGAAACCAAGAGGGTAGATAAAAAAGTGTGTGCAGTCCAGCAACAAAATAATTCCTCGTGGAAGTCCAAAAAGTTCCCTTTTAAAGGGGAGGCTCACCAGATTCTACCAAGCAATATGCCTTTAAATAAATCTCTCCACTCTTTCACTGTGCACTGATAAAAGAGATATTCCATGATTTTTCCAACAACTTCCCATAATGCCTCAATGGTATATCGATATGCATGTAAAATTGAAAAGCATCCACATAGTGTAAAACCATAAATTCCTTTAATAAATATATGTAGTAATATACTCACATATCACTTTTAAAATTGCGCATATATTAACTCAAGTTGAAAAGGTATAATCCTCGACGCGTTTCGCCGCCTCTAATCACCGGCAGCTTCCTCGAGAGACCTTTCTTCCAATGCTACAGTTGTAATAGCACTATAATAGGTTTTACTGGGAACTTTGCATTGTTATAGGCTTCAATGAACATAACATTTAAGTGGGTATTTTTCACTGTACTCTTTTCTTTGTAAATGGCCTAATGGCCAATACACTTTGTTATCTTCTACTGCAAATGGCCCACTGTACAATACAGTATGCCTGTATTATACAGTGGACCATTTTGTCATTGTTATACAAATACAATGGATAATTGGGTGTAAAGCTGTATTTTAAACATATTATTTCACAGACAAAATTTGTAGATAAGGATCAAGGATGACAAGGTTAAAGGGACACTAAAGCCTGTAAATAAAGAGTTTTCTATTTATTGGCCTCCAAGTACTAAGTAGATTAAGGGCCACATTCTCCAAGGTCCGAATGTGGCCTTCCAAATTTGTTTTTACAAAGTGCATGATGCGTGCTGCTAACATTGTCGTGGACGCGCTTCACGCACTGGACGAACAGGCAAACAACGTTTCTGCGAGTGGCAGACAAAACTCTGTTCGCCTGTCCGTCAAGTGCGTATGAAGCGCGTCCGCGACAATGTTAGTTGTGCGCATCATGCACTTCGTAAAAACTAATTCTGAAGGCCACATTCGAACCTTGGAGAATGTGGCCCTAAGTGTTAAAATGAAAGGTTTAGGTTTACCAATTTTGCAGAATAGTCATAGCAAGTGAAGAAAAAACAAGCACTTGGAGAAGAGGTTGTTAGCTAATCCTAACCCCTCCCCCTTAGTCAAGGACTATATTCATTAACTGAGCATGCTCCCCCTCCTGAAACTAATTAAAATTCGCTTTCACTTTGTTCAGGAAACTTAGTGCAAAGCAGTTCTGAGAGACTAAAAACTGCAGAAAAGTAGCCTAAAACAGCTCAGAGCCAAAAGCTGCTTAGTAATATAAATGCTGCACACAAGGAACAGACTGAACAGAAGTAAAAGAAGGAGTAACTAGGATTAACTGATAACTTCTGCTCCAAGTGCTTGTTTTTTCTTCTATTGTTATGATTATTCTATTATTCTCCAAAATCAGAAAGCCTAAACCTGTCATTTGAACACTTGTTACGCTTTAAGCTAGGTGGACAATAAATAGAAAGCATTTTTTTTACAGGCTTTAGTGTAGGTGATTTACAGAATAGAGGGGTGAACAGAAGATCAATGCAGGGGCACTGGTAAAATTACATATCTACAATATTTTTTATCTAAATATGAATGTGTTGTGTGAGTACACTGTAAGGATGAATACATTTTTACAACAAAAATATTTAAACATACATATACAGTACATGGGGGCCAAGAGAATTTAACATGTTAAAAAAAACACGGAATATTTAGCACACATGCTGATATATTAAAATAACGATTTTGTATTCAGAAGTCTTTACATACATTCACAGAGTTTTTACAAACTGCACTTAACTCCACGGCTGTAATGTCTACTTATTTTACTAATTCCACCTATTTCACCACATTTTCACAGCCATACAACTGCTCCATAGAAAATAAATGTTCATACCAGAAAAATGCAGCTAAATTGATATTTAAAAAAATTGGTAGAACAAATTAAAGCTAATATTTTAATTAAGAGCAATATAACCATGTGTCCTTCACTTTAAACTGTTAAACTGGTACTATACATAGCTATTAGTCATTCTTTTGTCTTTTGAGAACAGGGCATAGTGTTCCTACCCCACAGTAGGGCCAGTTTTAGAGAGGTACAAGCTGGGCAATTACTTATGACTGCACACCGACCTATACTACTATATGACTATACTGTTCACTGGAACTGCCAACACAAAGGTGCCACACATCCCTCAATTTCAAGTTTGCCCAGGGTCCATCTCTGTCTAAAACTGGGGCTACTCTCTATTACTGCTACATATATTTACCCCCATTACCCCTGCAGAAACAGAATTGCTACTCACTTGCTATACACATAGAGTTGCACAAGCCCTACCAGTGTTGGACTGGCCCACCAGTGGATCCTCTGGTGAGCCCCAGTATTGGTAAGACCCAGGCCTTCTGCCAAAAAACATCTCTTTTAACATTTGCAGGACCCTAGCTACCTTTAATTACACTAACACTTGGGAAATTTGATTTTTTTGTGTGATGTCTCATAAAATTGTTAATTTCTTATGATAGTTCTGACATGTCAACTTTTGCTAGTAAACTCTGGGCCCTTGCAATTAGCTTCTCTGGTGGCCCCAAGGTGCCTCAGTCCTACAATGAACCCTACCCACCTACACTGCCTTAACCCACACACATTCAAACACACACTCAAACATGCACACACACACACACACACACACACTCTCAAACACACAGACACATTCACTCAAACACAAACTCAAACTCACACACACTCAAACACACACACTCAAACACAAACACACACACACACAAACACGCACACACTCAAACACACAGACACTTAAACACAGACACTTAAACACACACACTCAAACACAAACACGCATACACTCAAACACAAACATACACACGCTCAAACATACACACACACATTCACTCAAACTCAAACTCACGCACACTCAAACACAAACTCAAACACACACACTCAAACACACAGACACTTAAACACACACACTCAAACACACAGAGCACAATTTTTTCACACATAGATATCTGCTCATCCCCTCCATCCTTGCAAACACACGGGCACACAGTCCACTTGCTTTCAACCCATGGCCCTAACTTATTCCACCTATCAGAAGAGAACCCTCTTTAGATCCTGTATAATCTCCCCATCACCAGCTTCTCCCAAAGTGCAGCTATTGGTTACACATCACTGTGAATCGTTCTTTTGCTGCAAGGAATCCCAAAGCTACGCAGCTATAGCGATACAGGGGAAGTCGCTAAACAGAGTAGAGTAGTTTCAGTACCCTGGGCAGCAACTCCCTGTTGATCTTACGAACTAGGACCCTGGAGCTCTGCCTGCTCGTGCACAGCACGAAGCCACGCCCCCAAGGCTGTCCGGATCCAGAATGTGTCAGGATACAGACTTTGGCATGACGCCAGCCTGAGTAGAGGAGAGACACAGCATCGCCCTGACCTCCCGTGGAGCTGGAGAAGTAGGCTCGGGAGGAGGAGGGTGCTTTCAGCACTGGAGAGCACATCGCCAACACGCTGCACCCATTACTCTCACTTTCACCCCCTTTTTGCATTGTGTATGTGTTGGTGTTGCTGTTGCTGCTTCTCTCTCTTATTCCTGCACTTCTCTCCCACCCAGTCTCCTGCCCATATCCCTCCTCTGTCTGCTTAGTCTGGATGCATCTGTCACAGAGGAGGGGAGCAGAAAAAGAAGACGAAAACCGAGCAGGAGGAAGGGGCGAACAAGGGGAGGGGGGATTCTGTGTTGGAAGTTCCTCACTGAAGGGGAGGAGGGAATGAAGGTGGTTTGGATGGGGTTAAAAAAAAGGAGAAGCAGCACGAAGAATAACAAAGAGTTAAATACCTGCTCGAAATAAATCACTTGGAAATACCCATGTTTTTTCAATCTCCTATTTTTTGGATTTACCTTGCAGGTCTGATCAATGCATTTTGCCATTTAGATTTATTGCCTGCTTTGATGAGTTTTTTTTTCTTTTCTTTCTCTTTTATTTATTAATTTTTTTTTTTTTTTTTTACAAAGGCGACCTGTGATCAGCCATTACTTTCCTTGGCAGGCGTATAGGGATCTCTTACATTATTATTTTTTGTGTGTGGTGGAATCACACTCAACATTTTCTCTCTCCATTTCAATTTGTGTGTAGTATCTGTCTCAAGGAAGGTGGAATTTGCTCTCCAGTTCTTTGTGGTTAATTCTTCTTTTGCTGATAATTTTTTGTATTCTTTCTTCCAGAACGTGGTGTTTTATTAATTATTTTTTTCTATCAGGAGTGGAGGAGGTGGGGAAGGGGAGAGGGAAAGGGGTGGTTGCTGGTGTCTTGGTGCTGCTGCTGCTGGTGTTGTGGGTGCAATGGATGGCCCACGGTGCAATGGGTTTCGCAAGAAGAGGAGATCTAAATCCCAAAGGGATAGGAAGATGAGATCCAAAAGCGGATTAGGGGTTGCAAGGACCGGTTCTTTGCTTTCCTCATCTGGATCTGAGAAAGAAGACAATGAGAACCCAACCGCCTCCTTGCCCAGACCCAAACCACCCAGGAGAAAGAGGAAAGAGTCTTCTTCGGCTGAAGAAGACATCATTGATGGATTTGCAATGTCCAGCTTTGTGACTTTTGAAGCTCTGGAGGTAAGGCGAGAGCTGAATTTAAAGGGTTTGTGTGCTTTGGAGTGTGGGGGGTTCATTTAAGGTCCTAATGTTTTGGGAGTGAGGTGGTGGAGTGGAGAGGAGGGAGGAGGGTTGGACCTATGTCACTGCAGAATGCCTTTTAATCCTTTCATGGCATGGTTTGGAATTGCTAGTTGCTGTCTGTATCTCATGCTATGGCACCTCTGCCGCTATGAGGTGGTTAATTTCTGTTGCTTAGCTTGTTATATGGTAATGAAGTGTGTATGCTAGGATGGATAGGGATGTTTGAGACATCACTGACAATAATTGGTTAAGTGTTTGCTGATAGGGGTGGGTTAGTTGTAACCTAAATGAGCATTTAATCAGTATAGATTTTTTTTTCCTGAACAGTCCATCTGGGAGTGGTGGAGTTATTATTAATGCAGTGTTTGTGTGGAAAAATGCTTCTGGACAGGTGTGTGACGATATGTGTATTAGCTTGATATCCATTAAAAATGTGAATGTAACAATGAATCCTTTTAATGGAGGGGTTAATGAAAAAATCAAATCATCTGTGCTGACTTGCTGTATTAAAGGCTTGTCCTGCTATTGTCTGTGCAAAAGTGATTTTCTGTTTGCTGGCAAATGCTTGGATTTTGTAGCGCCTCAGACACCTGCAGCGCTTTAACTATTAAAAATAATGACATAGTTTAAAAGGGTATTTCTTTCAAATGGGATGTGATTGCGGTTTGAAGTGTTTTTATTCAAGCACTTATTTGAGTCGAAGTAATGCTTTGTTTGATTTAAATGCCTCTTGTATGTTTTCCACCTTGCTATGTTCAGCTTCTGCAGTACACCAGTGTGAATAATGATTTGGGCTTCAATTAAAACTTTTCCCACGTATATATCTGTTTATTTTAATGCATATACAATATTGGTACTTTAAGGTTGATTTGACAATAATTGTTTTTTTAATTTTCATTGTTGACTTGAGAAAAACTGACTTCTTTGTTCAAGGTTACCTTGCTATGAGATTCTGTATGTTGGAATGTTTGATTAGGGGGTGTCCGACTATCAGAAACATGATGTTCTATGTAGAACCAGCTTGAAAATGTACTTTTATATGCTCTTTAATGTAAAGTCCATTGAGAACAGTTAGATCATTGCTCTAGGGACATTTCTGAGACCTAACGTGTAACTGGTACTCACAGAGTTTTTAAAGGCAACATCAGACACTTTAGGTACCTATGCAAGGTACTAAAATAATACTGCTGTTGTTAAATAAATATAGGGTAGACAGTAAATTGGGCCTGGCACAGGCTATGAACATGTCTTTCGCATTTGACCAACTCTTTACTTACCTGGTTACACAATATATTTTTGAGTAGTGAACATCCATAGTTAGGGTACATTTTATGGCCATTCTGTTGTCTTCAAAAGAATCACATACTTCTAGACTACTTGGTCTATTGTATTGATCTGTATTAAATTTATAAGGCTTGAAAAGCCTCCTAGGTAACTGGTGAGTCAGTATAATGGTACCTGCTTGGTTTAAAATATGTTTCTTAATGAATGTACCATGTTAAAAGAGTTGGGGTCACATTCCAGTAATTCCGAATGTGCCCGATCCAAGTGATTTTAGTGAAGTGCTTGAGAAACGTCGTCGAAATTGTCATGGACGGGCTTCAATATGCTTGAATAACAGGCGAACAGCGGCAGACAAAACTCTGCTTGCCTGTTCTTCAAGCTCATATTGAAGCGCGTCTGTGACAATTTCGGCGACGCGCCTCAAGCACTTCGCTAAAATCACTTCGATCGGGCACATTCGGAATTACCGGAATGTGGCCCTTGGTCCTAAGTGAACAAAAATGTTTGTTGTGAAAATGCGAAGAAGGAATTGGTGGTATTTTTTAGTAACTGCTTTGATGCATACACATGACTTTGATAGAGAATTAATGCTTTTTTTCATCCTAGACATTTTGATTGATGCATTTAAAGTTTTTAGATGAATACTTTGTCACAATAAGATTGATACGCACATATTTAATAGTGTTCAAGGAATTTCTGCCCAAGGCAGACCTTTAGCCAACTGTGACAATGTCCCATTTCTTTTAACTGAAGCTAAAAAAGACAAAGTTGCCATGTCCGTGTAGCTATAATACTAGCTTCTTGGAATCCTGTTAGGCCTTCATTATTTTGAAGGCTAATTTCATCAGTCCTTCTCTCATTAGAAATAGTTACAGTACTAATGTGTAGTTTATAAATACCTTTGGTTGTATATTTCATTATGTTTAATAAAGACTTGAGGTGCCATGAAATGCTATTATGTGCAAAATATTAATTTGCTGGAATTTTCTAATTAATTTGAAATTGTATTGTAGATGTCAAACTTTTTCTTCATCTGCTTGTTTAGGTGATCAAGTCTTGACACAACAAACATATTTGGTGGTGCAGATTTGCCATTACCAGACAGATTCAATTGCCAAATGACACATCTTCTTACCTTTGTTGCAATGTGAATGAAGGAAACACACAAAAGTTAACTGTTCACTTGTTAATAAGATGCACTCTGCTTGTATTTAATGCTGTGAAGTTATTTTTTTCTATTGTAAGATACAACAAAGCTATTACTCACCATGGAAAATTATTGGTTAATGGATTAATAGTTTGATATTTTTGCTGTCCTTTAAAGTGTAAGGACTTTTACTTCCAACAGTGAGCCTTTACGTTCCTTGGTTATTAAATGTGGCTGTGTACTTTTAAATGATTTTTAATTGACTTGGTCCACATTTTATACTATCTTGACCAGCTTTCCATGTTTCATTTACCTATGTATCATCTATCTATCTATCTATCTATCTATCTATCTATCTATCTATCTATCTATCTATCTATCTATCATCTATCTATCTATCTATCTATCTATCTATCTATCTA
>JAKJJM010321199.1:0-10988 GCA_021901965.1 Pipa carvalhoi
TCACATACTTTATCCACTAGCACTATAATGTTTTCATTGTTCTCAATGAAGATATGAAGGATCAAAAATTTTTTGTGTTATTATTTTGGGCACATTATATTTGTTGATAAACTTGACTTGGATGAGGATCAGATCACATTTTATGAGAAGTTAATGCAGAAAACCATAGCATTTCAAGAGGTTCACATACTTTTTCTTGCCACTGTATGTTACCTTATTAAAGGGTATGTAAACCCTGTCTATAAAGAAAGCCCCATTTACCTATTGTCAAGCAATATAGCGATTAAGAAACTCTTGACTCACCTCTTAATTCAGCAGGGTTCAATATCCTACTGTAACTGTATTCTTCCTCTGAACGATTCTCTGCTGTGTGTAGCCACGCCCCCCCTTCCCTTTCCCTGACTTCCTCTTTCCACAGCTGACCACAGAGGCAGTTGAACAGTATTCATCTGCACATGCCCCGGGATAGGAACAGGCTTTATATAAGGAGAAGGGAAATGGATTCTACACAAGAACATGCTCTCTGAATAGTTCTATGATGTCACTTGAGAGGCGGGGCTTATTGACACTATACAAGAAGAGCCTGTACACAGAATGGCTGTGGGAGCATTGCTGTTTAAACAAGAAGCAAACACTACTGATCCCAAAATCATTTTTAGATTTTAATGTTTAATTTGGCTTTCTCTATGTATACATGTCAAATATAAATAATGTTTTATTCAATTATATGTGTTTGTGTTAAGGCTATCATAGGCTAACATAGTACATCTGATTACTATGTACCTTGGTGATCAGAAAACACTTAGCTGCCCACAGACAGAGTGCACTGAAATTCACCATATAAATTAAAGAGCCCTGTACACCTGCAATTCATGGTGGTGGAAACAGTATGACATTACTTGTCAAAGTTTACACACAGTTCTGTATTGGGAACTGAACTGAAGCTTCCTTATCTGAAGACTAGAAGTGATGGAATTTGATACTGAAGAGCTGCTTTTGGTAGAAAACCAAGTAAAAAAGGCCTGGTATTTTCTGCAGGTAGATAAAAAATCAGGTTAGAGATTATTTCAAAGCCAAGCTCACAAGATCTTTGGTGTTTTCAAAATTAAAATTTGCCATAAGAAATTCATTGCTAGTCAAGTATCAACTAGTTTTAATCTTTATCTAGTCAACTAGTTTTAGGGGGTCATTCCGGTAGCTCCGAATTTTCCATCCTGAATTCACTTATAGCGAACTTCCATTATAAAGTCGTGACAACGACAATATTTTTGTCGCGGTCGTGATTTTATAATGGAAGAATTGTTGCGGTTGCGACTTTATAATGGGAGTTCGCTATAAGTGAATTCGGGACGGAAAATTCAGAGCTACCGGAATGACCCCCTTAATCTTTATTTAGTATATTCGTAAAATATTTCTCAGTCACTTTTCTCATCTCTTATCTTCAATAGCTTTCTTGCTTTTATACGTCACCTTTCTTGCTATTATCTTCTTAACTCCTTATTTTAATGTTCATTTTTCTGTTAGTTTCCTTCTTTTTCTCTTATTCAGTTTCCTTTTCTATATCTTTTTCTTCTTACAGGCACATCTGCTGGACTAATCATTTACTGAGAAATTCAGGCCTGAGACTAGCTGGAAGATAAGGAGTTAAGATGTATTTCCTCACAAACACATGTCACATTTCCTACAAAGAGTAACCAATTCACATTTTCCCTACATTAAGCTTTAAGAAGACATGGGGCTGTGGAGCTACCAGCTCAGAAAAGGATCAAGCTGCGTATAACGTGATCCGAGAAGAATACCGTAAACTGGGACCCATTTCCTTTGCGGAGTCCAGTGTTCTGTTTCTCTTCATCCTATTGGTTGTACTCTGGTTTACAAGAGACCCTGGTTTTGTTGTTGGCTGGGCTACTTTACTCTTCAATAAGGACAACGTGGAGTAAGATTATTGTTATTATGTGGATTTTATATACTGTTCAATAACTGAACTGTAATTTAGTAAAATGTTCCCTAGAGAAGCTAAAGCTACAAGCTGACTGGTATGCTCAATGCTAAATTATCCCTTTGTGTTAGGCAGTGTCTTTCACATTGAAAGAACTACAGTGGCACCACTGCAGGGGCTTAGCACTTCCCCCCAACGTGCATGCCTGGTCTAAAGCACAGTCTCTGACTGTGCAAGATGGAAGCCAGGGTGATAGGGCAAGCCTAGCTCCACTGTGCTCTATAGTGCCGTAGTGCTTCATATCAGTGTGAAACAATTACAGTTGAATGATGGTGTAAGAATGATAGCTAACCAAGGGGAGTTGTTTAGTTAAGCACCAGCAAGCTTTCATTTATCTCCTCTTTAATATATTTTTGCTGCATAGGCTAGACCTTAATGACAATTTTTTATGCGATATTTAAGGAGGTTTCCTAAATCAGCGGTCTCCAACCTTTTCTGGATCAGGGACCGGTTCCCAGAGCCAAAAAGGGTTTGATGGCCCGCTGGGAGGGTGGGCGGGGGGCCAAATATGCACTGATGGCCGCCTGATGGTGACGCGCATACACAAAGCACGTCACCATCAGGTAGCCCAGTGCTGAGGGGTCCGCGGACAGGTAGTGCTCTGCGGCCCAGCATTTGTCCTAAATTATGTGTGCATTTCATCATAATGTGGCAGCATTCCAGGTTAACTAACTTGTCCATAGTTTATATGGTATGATCACCAAACAATTAGGATTTAGGCAACATAATACTCACATTGATTTATAGCAACAAGCACACCTAACTACATAAGCTTTTGGCAGCGGTATTATTAGTCAAATTTAATTTATTTTTTTAGATCTTTTTTAAAGGTGTGTCGACTTGTATTTTGTTGGTAGCAACCAGTTGTTCTAAAATAATTAATTAAAGAGGTTGAGCATTCTATTGTACAATATATATTTGTTTTGTATTGCAGGTATGTAACAGATGCCACAGTAGCTGTGTTTATCGCTTTCCTCCTGTTTATCTTTCCGGCTACAAAACCAAACTTTTCATGCTTTAAAACAAGAAATAGCTTTGACCTTGAAGATCTAGAAGAAGGTACTTCCTTTTCTTTCCTACTGAGATTTATAAAAAAAATAGGTGATCGTCCTTACCAGGACTGACTTACCCTAGCTTAGGAGTAAGTCAGTCCTGGTAAGCTTAGTAGTTTGAAAAAGTGTTGGTTTTCAGTAATCAGCCATAGCCAAACTTTAGTCAATGGCTTCCCTCAAATAAATGTTTTATTTTTACATCACTGTTCTGTGGTCCATAAAGTCTTCAGGCATTAGACAAGTACAGTAATGTTGAGTCATGGGAACACATACAAGGCTAGCAAAACCTGAAAAAAACTGAAGAAACAGGAGAAGAAAATTATGATGAAATTATGTAAGGAATACAACAATTTTACATGCTACAGGCACTCTCATTCTAATCATTTTTTTATCTCATTTGTTAAACAGAAGAGGATAATGCATTTTTCTCTGCACCATTACTGACCTGGAAAGTTGTCCACAAGAAGATGCCCTGGAGTATCGTGCTTCTTCTGGGAGGAGGCTTTGCCTTGGCTAAAGGGAGCGATGTAAGCTTAGCTTATTGTACCTACTCTAGATTCCTCATTGTATGAATATTATACATGAGATCAGGTTAGGCAAAACACAATTTGTAAGATTTCCATACATGACAATCTTTTACTGAACATATGTTATGTTTACCCTAAGAAGTAATAGAAGTTGGACCAAAGAAAGATGCTTCCCTTCTCCTTTCAAAAAATAAAAAAAATTGCAATTTAAGTATATATAGAATGTTAGTGTGACTAGACGTGCCAGACAACTTTGTGTACTCCAGCTGTTGCAGAGCTCCAGGTCCGCTGTGGAGGACATGCTAGGTGTGGCAGATTAACAACAGCTTTTTGCATAGTTGTTGTCATTGTCATAAAATTCTCTTTTTTTCACCACAGGCTTCTGGTCTATCATATTGGCTGGGACAACAGATGAGTCCTTTACACAGTATCCCACCTTGGGCTATTGCTGTTGTTTTGTCTTTGATGATCGCTGTCTTCACTGAATGCGCCAGCAATGTTGCCACAGCAACTCTTTTTCTTCCTATCCTTGCATCCATGGTATGAGGAATATAACACAGCCATCATAATCATTTTTATCTAAATGGGCATATTTAATATTGGCTGAAATGTGTCTTTTCACGTTTCAGTTAATTCCACCAAATTTTCTCTTCATTTACTAAAAAATAAAAAAAAATGATGAAGTTTTTCTGCATTTCACTTTGTTTTGCTCCATTCTGATTCATTTTGTGCATCGTGCTGATGACATTTTCCAATTTTTACTCAGAGCTGTCTTATAGAAAGTAATGGTTTAGGCCAAGTCAGGAGTGGAAAACAGAGGCCGCTATGTTGAAAAAGTTGCACTATTAAAAAGTTGTGGTACATAAATGGAACATTATCTAAGTTGCAGAGAAAAAAATTGCTAAGTAGGCTAAATGGTTGAGAAGTAAAAAAGAAAAAAAAAAAAAGTACCAGAATGCTTTTCCAGGCATTTACCTCAGTAATAAACAATAACAAACATGTTTAGAAACCCAAATTTTAAGATAAACTGCGCTCAGTAGAGCACCAAAATATCCTTTAGGTGTTTCAATGTTTTGTAATTTCCAATGTTTAGCTTAAGATAAACATTTTCCAAGATATTGTTATTACTTTGGTGTTAAGTTTTTCTTGTATTGCCTTCAATTGTATTAATATTTTACTTATACCTATCTTACAATGGTACAGATGTTGCATCCTGTCCTGTTCCAGTCTTATAATAAGATGCTGTGATTGCAACTTTTTAAAACATACAATTCTCTCTTAGGGCAGTGTTACATGTCATGTTCTGGCACAGGCAATGATATGACAAAAGGCAGCGTAAATGTTTCCCATTAATTTCAATGGCAGCCTTTTCTAAACCATGTTGGTACTTTATATCAAGCAGCAACCATGACAAAATGCATTGATTACCACTTGGCATAAGTAAGCTCCCCAGGGCAAGGACTGAAGTGAATGATGAATCTGTGTAAAGCGCTGTGTAATATATCAGCGCTATTTAAATACAATAAAAAATACCAAATCTAACTTTTAAATGTAATATTCCAAGGCACAGATCCATGCATTTCATCTGGCACTAGACACACATTCTGTATTAGTATTAGCTAAGTATAGATTATGTGATTTTTCATTTAATCATGATTTATGGACATTTCTCTTTTAGACAAAATCCATTGGAGTAAATCCACTGTACATTATGATTCCCTGCACACTCAGCACGTCTTTCGCCTTCATGCTTCCTGTGGCGACGCCTCCAAATGCTATTGTCTTCTCATATGGACATCTCCGGGTTTCTGATATGGTATTAATTTATCTTCATTATTTTGTATGCTTAGGCCAACCTTTATGTTAAATGCTAGCCAGAATGTGCTTAGCTTAATAAATCTGTCAGCCGAGGAAATTATCCATCATCCTTTTACCTGGTATAGTTTCCTAAGCCAGTGTATGACCAAGTGCCAGCCAGCCTGAAGATATAGCTCCCCTTTAAAGCATCCATTGGGTCCAAAAAGAGAAACCAGTCTGAAACTATAGTGCAGATATAACTGCCCACATACATATAAAACTCCTTTATACTAAGCCAATTGCTGACACAAATAGTTAAAAAAACGTTTAGGGAAGGGTTAATTCTTGCCGTCAGCTTGATTTATACAGTTTTAACGGAGCTGACATTTTGACCTCCCCCACTCCCCCGTCTTCCACATTAGACAAAATGTCTGCAAAAATATCTGCCTCCTATGGGAGTTTTACAAGCCTAAGTAATAAATTATCCAGTATCAGACGAAACATCTATTATGATGAAACGCTTCTCACTAAGGTATAGTACTGCATATTTAAAGATGTAATCTGACTATAGTTCTCCTTTAATAAAACATTTAGTATACATACATTATATCTCATTTAAAAAAAGTCTATGCTTTGGCCTAGGTCTAAGGCAATCTTCCAGATTCAATGGCCTAATCATTAACTTTTTAAATAAGATGTAATAAAAGTTAATTGAAGATTTTACAATCAAAGTCCCAGGAGCGCTTGACACTTTTTATATTTATGGTCATTACTTTCAGTGCCCAGACATTTTCAACATCTAGTAACGGTGATCAAACTTTTTTGATTGTTCTTTATAAATATATCTATATAAGCAAATATATTGGATATACTTGGCTGGTAGAGCTAAACGTCAACATAATGTTGACTTAGCAGGATTAAGCATTTTTTTCATAGTACATATCATTAGTGATCCTGCTGTCTTCAGCAAGACTCAGGGAATAAGATTTGTTTTTAAAAGTAATCATTTACTGCTTCACTCTGTGAGTTTTCATCTGTAACCCTGCATTTTTCTGATCTGATTTCACCTATATTATTATATATATGAGCATATATGTTAGAGATTGCCTTCTATCTTCCCTAATACTTGCTACAGTCCCCTGAGGGCTCCTCCTTTAGGAACTCTTTCCCTGGGAAATGTTGTAAATAATCCCACTATATGCATAGGAGGCTTAATCAATGAGGATGTACCGCCATAACACAATTGAGGAACATATGGCAGGAGCTATGACATGTGAACAAAGCAGAGGGTCCAATGTTGCCCCCCACGATTATAAATAGGTCACTTTCTGGAAAATTATGGTGGAGGCGGAACTCAGTGTAGAATCTGCACTAGGGCCCACATCAGTATATGTACACTGTTGCCTGCATAAGTAAAGTTATGGCCCCGGCTGGACCAGATATAGGCTTGGTGCAGTTCTGAAGATTGAATGGTAGGATAGAAGGGGGGTTCCTTCAGGTACCACAGAGGATGTAGGTGAACTAGCTGTACCCAGAATCAGGAGCTAAGTGTAAGGGATCTGACAAGTCTATGAACATGCAGGTAAATAATACCTTCTTCAAGGAGAAGTTGCTAGAGAGTATTGGGGACGATATATATGTTCTTTGCATGGATGCAAGTATTTAAAAATAAAATATATATACATGTTCTCTCTCATATATAAAATATACAGTGATATCTTTTAAGTGGATGCTTCCATATTGTTTGCCTCAGCTGACACTTTCCACTTAGCAACAGGATGGTTTCTATGCATAAAAGATGTACCAATTTCATTTATTTGCCAGTAAGAAAGAAGATGCTGAGCAGGAGGTGCTCTCAGTTCTTTGTGAAAAGGATCTGTTTTTCCCAGCCACCATTAATCCTAACATTTGCTTAAAAGGTTAAAGGAGAAAAAAAGTAAAAAAAATAAATAAATAAAAATAATATATATATATCCTTAAATTCCTTGATAATATTTGCTCTTTTTAATTTTTTTTTTAGGTTAAAACAGGGATTGTCATGAATTTCATTGGAATCATTTGCACAACAATAGCCATTAACACCTGGGGACGTCCTATATTCAGCCTAGACACATTCCCGAACTGGGCCAACATTACAGATTAGAATGTAAAGCTCTGTAGGAGCATGCAGCTGTAACCTAGAGGCATTGCTACTGATACACAGACCATATTATCAGTGCTTCTACATTTAAACCTGCTGGGAGATTGTGGATTGCACAAAAAGGTTTCATTCGTTTTATCTTCATCTTTAAGGAACTGGAAGGGAGTTATCAATCTATTGTAAACAATTCCTTGTGCCTTTGTATATGATATTTAAACAAAAATTTGTAAAAAAGCTGAGGAATACTTGAAAGAAAGGAATCTGATTGTGGAGTACTTGGGAAGAAAGCATTTAGGTACATCACACGTGGAATAATCTGCACATTTTGATTGCAGTCTACTAAGAAGAGGAAAGGCTCAAAACCTTTATGTTTGGGACTCCTAATTCATGGTCATTCATGTCCAGTAATTCAATGCACACACAATGATTGTCCTGAGTCAATAAAGATTGTTTATTTAAACATCAGCTAAGGTTACGTTGACCTTTATCACATTCATCTCTTAAAACAGCAAAAAACTCATTGTTGTATAGTTCCACTGTGACTTTGTTTTATCAGTTATGTTCATGCTCTAATATTTATGATATTTCTAAATTCCCTAGTGCCAAATCTCAAGTGTGATATCCCCATTTTCCCTCTAACATTCTGTTTAATTCAATATACTGTATGTTGAAACAACAACTAAAAACTAATGTTATTTTGTAAACATCAGATCTGTCCATGTGTGTTCGTCTGTAATATTTTAAAATTCTTTCTGAGTTGTCATCATCCGATTCACATGTAGTGCTTTGCAAAACATGCTGAGAAAATAAAAGATAATTGAGAAATCAACATGAAATTGTGGAATGTACAGTAGTTTTGTTTGGAATCTGCAAAGATAGGATCTTGTTCACTGTGAGATAACATATTCCCCAAAATTGTTTGTGCTGTGCTTTCGAAGTCCAGAATTCCAGGTTTGGACATTGAGGCCATTGTGAATTCTATATGTGAATGAATTAACGTATAATGTTATTTTTGCTGTATGTACAGAGAGCATAAATATGTGTGTTTTTATATAGAGGTTGTTCTAAAGTTTTAGACTAATGAGTGCTAGAAGTCTTGCGGTGCTGCAGATGTTATAACACTAAGGGGGTCATTCTGGAAACTCCGAATTTTCCATCCCGAATTCACTGATAGCGAACTCCCAATATAAAATTGCGACTAAAAATTTGTTGGGGTCGCGATTTTATAATGATAGAATTGTCGCGACTTTATAATGGGAGTTCGCTATCAGTGAATTGGGGACGGAAAATTCGGAGTTTCCGGAATGACCCCCTCATAGGTTTAGAAGATTTCATGAAACCACAATGAGACTTGGCAGGGAATAATGAGGTGGGGAAAACTTAATTTTGCTCTTTTGAAGGGGGTCATTCCGGTAGCTCCGAATTTTCCATCCAGAATTCACTTATAGCGAACTCCCATTATAAAATTGCAACCGCGACTAAAAATTTGTCGCGGCCGCGACTTTATAATGGGAGTTCGCTATAAGTGAATTCGGGACGGCAAATTCGGAGCTACCGGAATGACCCCCTTAGTCATTAGTCTGTGTAGTTTTGTTTTTGGTAATTTAGCAAAGGTAAAATAAAGAATATATTACATCAGTTGTTTTTATATTTGCTTTTGCCTATTCTTTCTAGAGATTGTACTGATTTTACCAGCTTTGATGCATTTTTACTCCAGTTTTGCTGACTTCCCTGTACAACTGTCCTTGTCCTTGACTGGTCTGTGTACTGAAACTGCAAATAATGGACACATTTGGGCATCATGCAGCAAAATTAGCTGCTTATCCGGCATTCAACATGCTCAAATTTGATCACCCACTTTGGATAATTTAGAAGTCACCAGTTTCTGCATGAATGGCTAATCCTGATATTTGTTCTGAACAATCAATCTGTGATCCATCAAGGTTAATTAGACCAAGGTTGATTAAAGCACAGTTACCTACAAGATCCTACTGGTCTAGGGCCTCCTTCAGCACACATGCATGGTCCTTTGGCTGCCTTAGCCTGACAATGTTAAAAGGGATAATTTTGAGCTATCTTACAGTATTCCTTGAGGAAGCCCCACCAGAAGGCAAAACGCATTGGAACTGTTGTCTTATCTTCCTATTGTGATTTTGTAATGCTGAAATTCTACTTTTTAAATGTGAGTGCATCCATTTTATGTAATTACTTTTTTGAAAACTGTCTGAGGATTATTGGAAACTGACTTACAAGAGTAACTTTGCGAGTGTGCTCTTTTACTTAATTAGCTTCTAATGTGTGCATGTAAGCTATATGTGATTTCTATTTTAAAGGGGCAGCGCAATCCTTCTGAGGTTTTTGCTGTAACCTGGAAAAAGAGTGGGTCTGAGTAGGTTTGCTGCATATCCCACAACAGGAGACTACCATTAGAAATGCCTGGTCTTATTGTGTACTGACAGCTTTAGGTTAATGATTCAGATAGGGCAGGGGTCGGCAATGTACGGCTCCCGAGCCACATGTGGCTCTTCAGTCGCCGCACTACGGCTCGCGGCACCCCACCGTAGCATTGCCCCGCCCTGCCGTAGCCCCGCAATGACCGCCGATGCTTGTTCTGATTTGACGTCGGAAGGTTATAGGATCGGGTGCTTGTGCTCCTCCCCCTTTGCAGCTCCAGTGTGTTCAGTCGGCGGTGGAGGAGGGAGCGAATTTGCTCCCTCCTCCTCTAAGTTTGCCAATCACTGAGATAGGGAGATCTATATATAAGTGGGTATCATTCAAACAGTAGTAACTGTGGCATTATGTGTTAATTTTCCATTCTTCCTGCCATTTGTTTTCATTATCACTTCTATATCTGCCCACATATCATTACTGTTTTGCTACTGCTGACACTGCTTTTATTAATGGTGCCACCAGTCAAAATTAAAGCAATGACAGAAACAAAGGAGTTTGTGAAATGTATTTGTTTTTGTGGTGAGAAATCTGGTAAATATAATAGATTTAGCCAACTGCTTATATAGCTTTTAGTAATCTCTGTAACCTGACTGGTCAGTGTGCCTTGTTTCTCACCTTTTAGCTCAGTGGAGTTTCACTGAAATCTTGTATATTTCTGTACTAGCAAATGTATCTACTAATTTCCCATGAGCCACTCTACAAGAATGCAGCCATTCAGAAGGCAGCTCACAAACATTGGAGCAAACATGCATTGACTGTAACTAATAGCATCCAATAGGATACCTGGTTTACAACTCAACCAAATCCATCAAGCGTTAGGGCGAAATTTATTAAAATTGGAAAAGCCGATTTTCGATATCGATTAATCGACATCACGATTATCAATATCAAAAAATCAATATCGCGATTATCAATATTTTTTTTTTCAAATTTGAATTTTTATTAAGTTTCCACTTGAGACATACAAGGTATCTTACATTACAGTTAACATTTGTAGATTCTTTTCAATATGTCTTCAAGGT
>JAKJJM010324713.1:0-10137 GCA_021901965.1 Pipa carvalhoi
TCCCTTTCTATGTCTCCCTGTCCCTAGTTCATCCTCACAATGTGTCACTAACTGTATATAAGTGAATATTACATCCCTTTCTATGTCTCCCTGTCCCTAGTTGAAGTTTAGCTGAAGACAAATTTAGTTGTAGTAGTGAGCAGAGCCAAACAGTGCTGCTCATGGCAGTGTGTTTCATTCTAAAGTATGATTTTATTTATTGTCTCATGTAGTTGCAGACTATGGGACATTAGCTTCTAGGATTTGTTGATATCTAGTAGAATTAACTTTTACCCATACACCAACCATAATTCCTGTGTCACACAACCCCAAAGATCTTAAGCCAAAAACGAAAAAAACGACCTTAAGTGCTAAAGTCATGCCAGTGCTTTATATTCATATACATGTGACAATATGATACAGTGTTATCACTTCATTGGGTTCTTTTTTACCTTTGGTTATATAGAACCTGTCAGCAGCAGAGGTTCTACACCATAGCGGTGCTCACTAAGGCATTACCCGGACAAAAATGGTTGAATGTGGAAAAGTCACCTGCATGTGACATGTGGTCTTTTATTCAACTATATCTTCTTTTGTTTCTCTATATTTGCTGAAGACATCACTGACATCGCTTCACTTTACTTAGTCAAATTCATATCACTGTGCATCCACTACTGTTTGACTATGCCAGACTACATGTTGAATAGCTTCTGACACTGTTCACTTCTTCACCAAGGGAGGACTCTGTTTATTGAATAAGAAGAAGCAAATCTGAGCAAAGATGATGTCAACTGTTCCATGTATCTGTCTGCTTATATATGACTGTGTTAACTATGGCTGACATTCACAACAGTTATGGACAGCGACCACTTTACAACTAGAAGTGAGTATATTAAGACACGACATAATTTATTATACCTGTGTCAAAGCTATGGACGCAATAGGGGCTTATTCATCAAAGTGAGAATTCGACTGTCAGTGAATTCTCAGTAGTTTGGGTCATTACGTTCCAAGGGAGTTATTGGTCAAAGTGAGAATTCGACTGTCAAAATGAATCGTCATCACTTCGGGTGGCTACGCCCTGATTCTCTACTCCTTATTCACTAAACAGAGGGTCCCATAGTGAATTCGTGACTGCGTCAGTAGCCGTCTATTGTGTGGTGTGCGACTGTTGTTAGCTGCTGAATTTGCCACATCGTAGAGTTTGCTGAATACTGGAATATGGGGAAGTGGCGAATTCACACCTTTACATGACAATTCGTTCTTTAATCAATAACCCCCCAAAAGTCCTGAATTCTTTACTCATTATTCCCTAAGCAGCAGATTCCCATTGCGATGAAGCGGATGGTGTAGGGTGGCATAGTCAGTAGAACAGTAGAAGCCCTGCCATTAACCCCCTCATTTGTCACTTTGATCTGGCGAAGTAAAAATGGTGAATGCGAAAAAGTACACCTTGATGAATTTGCTAATTTGACATGCTCCAACGCTTAATGAATAGGTGAAATATATGTGCATGCGCACTCAAGGTGATGAAAATACTGTCATAAGCATCAAAATTGGTTGTGAATTCAGCACATTTCAGAGTTTGGGACTTTAAATCGAAATTAAGAAGACTATCTACTACACTACTGCTTGTTTTGAACAGTTCACTATCAGGTAGGATCAATAACTATTTAAATACATGTAGAACCTACTTGCTATCAATTACACCTCATCCTTGGCACACAGGATTGGATTATGGGGCCCCAAGAACTCCTATGATTGGATTAGCATATGGCATTGCAACATCTGCAGAAGCGACGTGGCCTATAAGCCTTAGTGGCCTCTTCACCACCACTTTAATATACGGACCCAAATGATCAGGTCCTTTAGGAAATGTACTCCTACCTGTATGCTGGGGTGAGTGTCACTGAGGGTCACGACTATCCATTCTTAATTTATTTTAATTCTCTTGTTGTTAGTTACTTGCTTTTTAATTTTATTTGCTTTTTTTTTTTACTCTTTTGGATGATTTGTTGCTGATTTTGTCTTGCCTAGCTGTGTTGGATACTTAAGTCGCTGATTTTGGACTGTTTCGCACTGTTCAAATGTTTTAATTTAATAAGGTAAGTAAAGAAAAAGTAACCCTAATGAACCTTGTAATTAATTTGTATTCTGTTATACATTGGCTATTGGCTAAGTTTTTATTAAAATTCATGCATTTTTGGCTTTTTTGTTTCTTTCTTACTAATACCCACAAGAGGGAGCCAAAATCCCACTGATCTTCAAGTCAGCGAAAGCTGCAGGAGTGCTTTATAGAAGTTAATGTTTTCTATTTCCTGCAGGTCTTACACCAGATGTGTGTCAATCATTCTTAATACAGCTGGTACAGGCTGATGACTCACTGACCCAAAGATCTCCTGCTAGGTTTATTTCGGCGTATTTTCGCACTCGTAGACTGTGTGGGGACTTGTTTTTTAATTGGTGCATTTGTTTGAGTTGATTTCCTACAGGCTGCTTTCATTAATTCTTGGGCTCCCAGGGGAAATGGCATTCAGTGTGTGGCAAGCAATCAACAACTTTATCACTAATCTGGGCAGCGGATCTGGCCACTCCACTTTGTTACTTGTTCCTCTCTTCTGCTTTTTCTAAGAGAGATAAATGCCCTAATTTTGCTTGAACATGATATTCCATTATCCCACTGAACAATTCCACCGCAGCCACAAAATATTCTGTGAATTACAGTCTGGAAAAGTATACTTAGCACAACCTAAAGCTTTAATGGGTTTGTTCATAGAAAAATCTACAGGTTCTAGTGGATATTATATTCTTTATTTTATATATTTTTCGTATAATTGAACTTGAGGTGCTAACAGTAGTGTACATAGAGATGAATAGACCCTGGTATAAAATTTAGGTCAGTGCCCATCACTAATCCACATCAAAACCTTGAGGTAAAGATGCCTTCAGTAATTACCATCTTCTAAATCTCACTGTCTCTATCCACCTATATTATTTAGTCCTGCTTGGGTGGATTGTACACTGATCACTATATATTTTTGGGACCTTTCAGGTCTCAAGATCCCTGTATTGTTTTAAGCCCTGTAGTTAAGCCCTGGATATAATATGAAATATGACATAAGCACTAAACACTAGGTTTACTGCAGGTTCAAGCTCATTCTTTTACTTCTGTCTTCAATGGTAACATTAGGTATACCCATCAAGCAGTAGTCTAATAATACTCTTCATTGGGACTCTGGGTGCCCTTTAATAACTGTGTATCCTTCCTTAACCAATCCTAGGGAGTCATATAAACAATCCTTACTACCACTCAACCCTATCTACAACCTCCCAGGTCTGCCATCCACTGGATGTGTGGTCCTCATAGCCTAGCCAGGTTCTGAACCAATTTCATTAACTGACATGACAGGTGACAGGACAGGTGACCTAAAACTGTAGAGAGCCCTAGGGACATGTAAATAATCTTCAATTAACTGTAAATCTACAACAAAACACATATTTAATACACATATCTCCTTTTGACATTTAAGGCACTTCACTCTGCTGCCCCTCCTAACACTTCCTCACTAGTATGTCCATACATTCCTCAACATCAACTGCGTTCCTCCCAAAGTAACCAGCTTTGCATGCCACACACCAAGACTGCCCTGCCCTTTCACGTCTCAAACCCTTTTCTCTTTCTGCTCCCACATCTGGAATACTATGCCCCTTTATCATTGCCAGGAACATTCTCTCTGTACTTTTAAAACCAAACTGAAATCCTACCTTCTGGAGCACTAGCACTGATATTTACCACTGGCATTTATGTATATATTTTATTTTATCCATGTGTAGTTATTTATGCTTAATATTTGTATTTATTGACCTGTGTTTCAGCACATTGGCACAGCTCTTATTACCCTTCTATCTGTGTATGTAAGTCATCCTCCCATTTAGATTGTAAGCTCTACAGGGCAGGAACTTCCAACCTCTTGTGTCAACCAACCTACTGTACATAAAAAGTCAAGTAATATAGACATCAAATTGAATGCTGCCCTCTCCTGCTACAGTGTCTAAAGGATCTAAAGATATAGAGTGAATTCTAGGTAAATTTAATTTTAGGTTCACTATATCAGTTAATGGTAACAAGGAAGTAATACAGTGTTAGTGTCAGAGTTAGATATATTGCTTTGACCAAAGGGTCTGGTCTCTTGGCTGTATAGTCTCCAGTAAGCCACTAACTCCTCGGGGGGCCCATTCTATAGTAGTTCCTCCACTAGTTTGTACTGGGATACATTTTTACCAAAGGAGTATTTTGCTTGTGTAAATCTAGGTATACAGGCCCCAGAAGAGCATCCATAACTTGTTAGAGATCACATGAGTGCTTCACAATCATACCAGGAGTGGATATTATGGCTACAATTTATTTGTTTATTCTAGATATCTGTATAGAAGATCTTATGCAATTGCCTGAATATCTTTGCTGCATGAACTTAAAAAAAAAAATGAACACCATAGATAAATTCTCTTATCTGTAGTTTCCCAGGGACCTCTGCTATGAAAAATTACTAGGGCCAACTCCACAATCCATTGGTCCATTTAAAACATTCCTAGTTAGCAAGCATTTAATCTTTTTTTCTGGTTAGCAATGCTATTTTGGTTGGACAGCTGTAGTTGCATCTATAAAATTATAATTAGACCTTCTGATCCTACTTTTTCACCACTAACCACTCAACTGAAGACAGCTTACATATGATATCTTATTGAAGACATGCTGGATAATGGCAATATTAGGGGAATAATATGTATCTTATTCCAGTGGCAGCGGGTTTGCTCCTTGTCTTAGCCTGAATTAATTGGTTTGCACCATGTGGAAGGTGCCATTCTAGCTTGATTGCCTTGTTATGTCACTCTAGTTTCATCTAGTGTTTCTATATTTAGGGAAATATGTTGTTGCTGCTACTTTTGGGAATGATGAAGCTTCCTGTTGCCGCCATGTTGACGAATTCTGTTGAGTGTCCCCCCCCCCCCAAGGAAAATACTTTTATAAAGAGCACTTTTTCTACAAAACCAGGTAAATTCAGAAAAACCTTGGTAGGAGCAATGTTTAGTGTGATTTAAGTATTGAGTAGTAAATGCACTCCAGCAAGGAGGATAAATGAGCCAGTACTCAGCCCACCTTGGAGCATGGAATCTCAGTGCTAGTCTAGAAAAATACCCTGAGTAAAGGACCTGTGTGTGTGGAGATCCTGATGGTATAGCTGAAGTTAAGACAGTTTGTCCGATAAATTATCCAGGGACTTTTTCAAGGTAATTTCCGAGGTCAAAAGTGACCTGTATTAATACCCTGGTAGAAACAGATTGTTTGATGTACCATGGGCGGTAAACCTCTACTGATATATCCTGTCAGAGATGGATAGTCCCAGGGGTGAAACTGATAAATGGATTGGGAAGTCCAAGATAAAAAATGTTTTTCTGTTGCTGCTGTTAAATATGGCCAGAGAAAGATACCAGTATGGATGTTTCAACTACTTGCCAAATGACGTTGCTATGTAAAGTTATAATAAAAGTTAGATGAAGTGTGTTTAAATAGAATTCCTTGGTGCTCAAAGGCCCTTTCTGTGGATCTTTGGATGCGTGCAATAGTAGGACTAGAATTAGCAGGACAGTTTTTAGTCTTAACATCAATATTTCCCTCTGTTGCAATAGGGAGGACCACCTCCACCTTCTCTCTTCACTGAGCTCCCTAATAATAGTAACCATGTATTGCTTCCCCATCACTTGATTCTACTTCCTTCTTCTACTTTGTAGGGAAGAGCTAACAAAAATACATATTCTTACTTTAAACTGAGAACTCCCACATACCGAAGAGTGCAAAGATTTGTGAATGAACTACATCCGATTAGAAGGGAAAACCAGCTTTCTAGACTTGGTGAATCATCTTGGCTACTACATTAAAACACGAGTTTCATGGTTGGTATACTGCTGGTGACATAAAAATAAGAACTGAAAATCTACCCAAACATTTGTGGTTTTGATGACAAGTTTATGGATTTCACCCTTGTCATTGCCCTAATACATGCTGTTCATGCTCATTTCTTCTGTCATTGTTTCTACAGAGAACATTTCAGCTATGGCTGTCCTGTTGTGTCTCACTGTTGGAATTCAGTCGCCTTTATAATGATAAACTTATCAGCATAGCACTTAAAGTGTAGCTAAAGTCACAGGCTGGTTGGCATGCTAAATGCCAGCCAGCCTGTGACTCACTAAATTAACCCTTTCGGCAGGTCTTGGAGCTTACAATGCAGCTGGTTGAGCTCTTTATTTTGATGTTAAAATAAAGAACACAGTGCTGCCATTGCAGAGGATTAAAACCAACCTTCCCTTCAAAGAGTGTTGAGTGGCACAGACCCTATTCAGCACATGCGTAAGCCGCCCTGATCAGTGCAGTAATAAGACCTCTGCCCTCTGAGCTTCCAAGTCCTTTATTTCACACTGAAATGGAGGATTTGAGGAAGCAAAAGGCAAGCTAGTTTGTTTATCAAGGGAAGCATTTTAACTAGTCACAGACTGCCTGGAACTATTTTAATACTCATTTAATTCTTTGTGACGTGAATTTAACAAAACTGGGTTTATGTTGAATAAGAATGTTACACGCTAAGGAACCTCTGAGTTTATCGCGCGAGATCTCACGTTGTTCCCGCGAGATTATCAATCAAGTTATTTGATCTAATTTATCAATGGAAAGGTAGCCATACTACTAATGTAAACTATGGCTACCTTTCCATCGAAAAATTAGATAGAATAACTCGCGTGATAATCTCGCTGGAACAATGCGAGATCTCACGCGATAAACTCGGAAAAGCGAAATCGGGCTTTTCCGAGTTTATTAAATTTCGCCCTAAGTGAGAGGAAACACGTTTGTCTCAGGGAGGTGACTGGGATGACTTAACGGACTGAGGTTTATGATCTGACGGTGACATAGCTGTTGAGGTTTCATGCACTTTAACATTTCTATGCTCTACAAACAAACTTATATGCTATGATAATCTAAGGAGGCTGAACTAGCAGATGGTCTGTAAAGATTGTGGGGCATATTCATGAAAGTCTGAACAGTCTCTTAAAGGTCAGAATTCACATTAATTCTCCACTTCCTCATATTCGGGAGTATTTTCATCCAATTCAGGTGCTTTCGATGGTCGTGGACGTATGGAGCAGTTTTTACCCCGTGCATAGGTAATTCACCTATTCATCAAAATCAGCAGGGTGTACCGTGTCAAATTCACCAGTTTTACTTTGGCAGATTAAAGTGGCGAATTAAGGGATTGATGTCAGGGTTTCTATTGTATGACTGACTGCACTACACAAGAAGCCACATACGACAACGCTGGCTTCTTCACTAAGGGAATCCACTGATTAGTGAATAAGGAGTCACAAATTTGCCACTATCAAATGTAGAAAGCCAAAGTGACATGAAAACAAAACAACAATTCTCACTTTGATTGATGAATAAGCCCCTGTATCTATATGTAATGTACAGGATTAGCCTGTACATTACAAATTTTTTATAATGTAATATCCCCCTGTAATATGTATGTGTAGCCCAGGTGAATGGGATTTCATCTATTATGGTTTTCCCCTAGAGGGAGTTACATTACTATCCCTAGTCTTTCCCCAGCTAGGGATTACAATAAATATTCTTATGCAACAGTAGTGGGGAGGAGCTAGGCCAGACAAGAGCTTAAAATGCCTGGTCACAGGAAACACATAGGGATTGTGTGATGGGAATGAGACAGGACACAGCAAACGAAAGATGTAGAACTTATTATATTTAAGGATAAAGAAAAGTACTGCAATTTGAAGAGAAATGTTATGGTTGATCTCTGTGAATCTGATATATGACAGATCTGATTACTGCCGTGTCGCTGTACAGAATTATTGTTGCTAGAGGAATAAAGACCGTTTGTTTTGAAAAGAATCACTCTCGGCTGCTTGGAACTTTACTATTGGGAGCTGCCTACCCCTGGAAAAGAGCCTGCAAGGAGAGGAGGTAAACTAAAACCACATAACATCCAACAAACATGCTTTTTCAAGTAATATACAGTCCGTTTACACCAGACCCTTAGGAAGGCCTGTGACAGAAATGATCCCTAAGGTGCCAACCCTGGTTAAGCGTTTCTTGTACATTACATATAGAGCTGCACAACTTCACTGCTGTAGGGAACATGGCAGTTACCCAATAGTCCTGTACTTCTTATCTACCTGCTCTCCTGCTGCCAGTAAACAGGCCTTCTTGCTCAGTAATTTTGGCTGACGTAATTCCCAAGAGGAACTATGTTCCACCCTTGAAATTCCCATTGGATCTTTTTACACAGGCTCGTATGCTGTACTGATCGTACATAGAGGTTATTTAGTTTTTCCTTTTAGTTCCTGAATATTCAAATTGGAATCTAGATGAGTTTGCTGACTAATCTGAGATGATTTATCAGACACTGCTGTGCAACCTGTGTTTTCCAAGCCAGTTGAGAGGTTTTCAATAATAATTTACAATTTGCATTTTTTGACGTGTCACTTTGTAATACTAAAGAACTAAAGATACTAGCACACAAATACATATAAATGTAGTACACCTACTTGCCTACTAAATTGAAAAAAAAAAAAATTCAAATTTACTCTGTATCCCCTGTACTGTCCCATTAAAGTTTGCTCAGCTCTGAAGACTCACGGCAGCCATTTTGAACACATTAAGCATGCGAATCCTGACTGGTGGCATTACTGCTGTTGTACTGGCAGGAATCTGCAGCTTATTAGCTTCACACTGCCTGTAATTGCTACACTCTGTCAGTAGTTTCACTTTTACAAGTGGACTTTCAGTAACAGGCAAACAGTAAGTTTTCATAACACATTTATAAATAGGTTGGGCTTTACAGGAGGAGACTGTACACAGAACGGCTGGGGGAGCAGGGCTGTTTAAAGAAGAGGCAAGTACTACTGATCCCAAAATCATTTTTCAGTTTTCGAATTCCTACATTGCAACTGCCCATATGTCTGTTTTCCTTGAAAACAGGTCCTCCGGGCATTTTGTAAATGCTTCCTTTTCCATCACAACTGATGACTTTCCGCAATCCCATCTGCACTATCTTGAAGGAAATTATTTTGTTTTTGAATATGTTCATCATTGTGTATGTGCAATATTTTGCAACTAAATCCTGGACTGTCAAACTGACTGTCTCGTGCGACATAGATTTCATCTTGTTCCTTTTTAAAATTGCAGAATAAATTATCACCAGAGTTACAGTCCGAAATGTTTCCTAATTCTAGATCCTCTGTGCTCTGGGGAGCCTGTGGAGTGCTGATTAATTAGCAGAACAGTGCTGTTCAGTGTTTGCCTGGCTCTCTCAATACTGTGCTGCCCTCCCCTAAGAACTACAGTTGTTTATAATCGCTATGGAAGCTAAGCGCTAGGCCCTGTTGGTGATAACGTTCACGCCCATTTGCACCGCCAATTTCAGTAAGTGGGCAGAGCTTAGCGCTGGCATCACTACACACAGAGTGCAATTAATTCTGCCTCTGTGCTTGAGTATGCTAGCATTGTTTCAGCTGTCAGTGGGCTGCTTCCAACTTGTGTCAGGTATTGTATTAAGTGGTGTAAGAGATTAGCTTACCCTGCATTAGGGATTTGCAATAACAGTCGCTCAGACCTTTGTTAAGTAACAAAAAAAATAACAGTCCTTTTAATGTTTTCTTCAGGTCAGGGCAACACAATAAGTGAAACACACAGGGCGGTATTTAAGAAAGTCGGAAAGACCGCTATAGGTCTTTCCGACTTTCTCGCAGTCCCGATTTCCACATTATGGAAATCAGTATTTTTCAATTTCCATAATCTGGAAATCGGATATTTGTAGCGAAAAAATCCGTAGCCATTATAACTTATGGCTATGGATTGGTACAAATACCCGATTTTCATATTATGGAAATCGAGAAACACCGATTTCCATAATGTGGAAATCGGGACTGCCCAAATTAAGCCCGAAAAGACTCCAGCCGAGTCTTTTCAGGCTTAATAAATACCGCCCACAGTATCTTGCAGAAAACCCCACATATACAGAAAGACTTGCTTCAGCCAGTAAACAGCAGTTTAAACAATAAGCTTTTCCCTCAGCTCAATCTTGGACATAA
>JAKJJM010324965.1:0-11931 GCA_021901965.1 Pipa carvalhoi
CATTTTAATTAATGGCTACGGATCGGTACAAATACCCGATTTCCATAATATGGAAATCGGGACTGCCTTTATTAAGCCCGAAAAGACTCCGGTGGAGTCTTTTCATTCTTAATAAATACCGCCCCAGGTGTAGCTATTTAATGTTTTCAGTAGCTTTCCTCCCTCAGCTGGTTGTACTACTTGAAAGACTAGAGTTCACCCAGAAGGACCTATAAGAATCCAATATAGTCCAGCCTCAAGGTGCAGGACTTTATGGAGCGCATGTATCAATAAATGATTAATATAGTAATGTATGTTAGTGGGAAATTAAGCATTGTTTTTATTATCTTTGGGGCTTTCCAGCACATTGTAAGGGAGCTGGTGGGATGTATAGCAAATAAGTTAAATGTAGCAGAGTTGTGTTCACTTTAAGAGAGTGCACCACTAAATGGGCTTCATACCATAATCTAGACATGCATTAAAGTTGTTCACCTTAACATTAAGTATACTATGATATATACCATGGTATCTCTTTTATTATTGTGTTTTTAAATAATTTCACTTTTTGCTTTGCCTTTGCTTTTTGTTTGTTGGTTTTCACTAACCAACTGGATCAACTATCATACAAAGCATACATCTTCTCTGCATATCCCTCCTTTCCAAATTAGCACAAGCTGAACTCCTTCTTTAGTTCTATGCAGTTGGCACCTTTTCCTTTAAAGAGCAATGCAATTATTTTACTTCTTTTGACATAGAAGACTTATTTCCATTCCGTCACAATATTATGAGTGATAGATAACCCTTATCCAGTTCAGTGTGCCCACTTGATGACTATATAGAGTTTGTGGTTAACAACAAGAAAATGTAATAATTTGCTGTGCTTACTTTTACTTAAACCAGGTGTTTGTTACGCCTTATAGTGCAGGCAGCAGTCTTCTTTGTGTTTTGCGTTTGAACCGATCCAAGTTTGTGAATTCTGTATGAACTGAACATCCCCCTGCAATTATATAGCCTTTCTTTGAAAGTGTTGCATGTATTTTTAAGGTACGGAGGCCCATGATGAAGAATTCAATGGATATGACTTTATCAATGACTGGAAGAGAACGTGCAGAATATGTGCGCTGGAAGAAGGAGCGGGAACAGATAGACCAGGAGAGATTAGCACGCCATCGCAAACCCACTGGTCAGTGGAGGCGAGAATGGGATGCAGAGAAAACAGATTCCATGTAAGTTTGATGACTGGTGAGATTAGATCAATGTTTATATCTTACTATAAATCCATATGCCTTGTTTACAGTTCCCAGACACAGACAGCTAGATGTATAGATTGGGGAAGGTAAAGAGTTGTAATGTTGATATGTGGCTGCTTACGTTATCTGTGTAACTTTTATTTCTATTTTATTTTGCTACCACAATGATGTTTCAAGTACAGTAGAGCTTTTCCCTATACCATACCCTTGTGTCTTCCTGTTTATTCACACAATTCTTATATTATGTCATCATGCATTTTATTTTGTACTGTACCCAAATAATAGAACAAAATGATCCAAAATCTTGCAGTGTTAACTTCATGCAATAAAAGCATTCTACTTTTTTTTAGCTTGTATCCTTCTGGTTTTATGGCAGAGGATATACTGCCACCTCCATTTCTAAATAACGTTTTATTTTTCTTATATCTTTTGCTTATACCATTGCTCCATATTTTTCTATTTCATGTAGTTCCACCTATTTTTCTTTGTAACTTGGATAATATCTCTTCATAAACACCTTACCTTAACTTTGACCTATCATTCCATACCTACCATCCCCTGTTAACATCTTATATACTGAGCCCCCATCTTTTGCTCAGATATTCCAAAATGTATTGCCCCTCTTCCCATTCCAACTGTAAATGTTGCTGTTTTTCTGGGTATAGGTTTAAAGATGATGCCACCCAACATTTGGAAGATGAGCCAGTTAGCAGTCGAGGTAAGTATTGGTCAGCTGTTGGGATGAGTCATTTAGTGGGCCTGATCATTTGCTTCATGTGAGAGTGTCCTATCACAGACCCACAGAGTACCAGTTCTTTAACTTTTGCCTTGTTTAAGGTGGTTCCAGGAAGGTAATATGAAAATGTCTGCATGCTGAATGTTGGCAATATCTTCTGTTGGGTTTCCAGTAGTTTCCTAAGAAACCAGTAAGACTGATCCAATACCATCTGTTTTAATGTCCCTTATGATGACCAAACAGATTGCAGATTAGCTGTCAGGGATGTGTTTGGAATATAGTTAACCTCTGATTAGGTGACCTCTTCCATACTGCTGTTTTGGCCATACAATTGTTAGAAATTTGAAAATGAGCAATTGAAACCCAAGTACTTGTCGGTAATGCCTAGCATCTAATGACTATGACTTGTATTTTGTAACTAGAACAGTCTACGGTGTTACTGTGAACCTCCTCTCCCTCTAAGGAAAAAAAGGTGCTATACTCTGTTGCAGTGAGAAGTGAGTGAGCTTACTCAGATTGCTGTATTACATGTTTCTTTATCAGTTGGATTTAGTTTTTTACTCCTTTTTTGAGTGTTTTGAATTATGGAGGCCAGTGTAATACCGTAGTTCCTTTTATGACTTAATAAAGCGGACTACTAACCAGACTAGTCCCAGCAACTTTACAACATAATTTTTCTTGCTATTTGCTAAAGAGAGATACTCTTCACTCCTCTATCCATTGGCACTTGTATACCTGAGAACCCTCCTACAACAACTAGAGAAAAAATTCCCATTTGGATTGGCATGGCACTTATTCAAATACGGCATTTCTAAAAATGTTATCTTTGAGGTTGAATTCATGAGTTGTATTTTTATCTTTGCTGATAGTAGCCATGTTGTTAAATATACTTTACCCAGTCCCTTTGTTTTCATCATGGTGCTTTATATAAAGCATATACAGGAAATGTCCCCTAAGGCTGGTTCACACGAGTGTATGATGCGCTGCGCATCAAACATTCGTTTGAACCCAGCCTGAATACGCAGTGCTTGCCACTCCCATTTACTTACCTTGTTCCGGCCTGTACGCTGGCAAAAATGCGACAGCCAGCGTACAGGCCTGGTGCACGCACGAAACGCTTGTCTGGCCGGAATAAGGGAAGTATAATAGGGAAGCACGGGGCTGTATTTTTTTATTTTCACACGAGCCTATGATGCGCTGTGCATCATATGCTTGTGTGAACCCAGCCTAAAGCACCATTTTTTAAAACTAAATATCTTACTTTCTATAAACAGTTTTAGAGTTTTTGGAAGCACAGATTGAATATATGGTGACAATAGATATGAATTGAAGGCATTTTCAGTTTTAGGTGTTAGTGTGTGTTTAAGTGCCGTACTGCGCTGCCCCACAGCACCCCTTATTCCCCATACTGCGCTGCAGATAGCGATCCTCTCCCCAGTGCTGCTGTTAAAGGCAGCACTGGAGAGAGGATCGCCATAACGCTAAGCACTGTAAAAGAAGAATTAGGCATGGATGGGGAAAGGGGGGGGGGGGGCGGCACTATCTTGGTGCCCCCTCCTTCTCCCTGTCCCCACCTACTTCTTCTGTGACCTGTCTGTCTGTGTAGCGCTCAACGATCCTCTCTTCCTTCCCTGGTCCCCAGCAATGATGTAACTTTCTGTGATCACAGGAAGTTACATCATTGCCAGGGGAGGGAGAGAGGAGCGCTGAGCACTACACAGAGATAGACTGTCCACGGAAGAGGTAGGTGGGGACAGGGAGAAGGGGAGGGGGGCACCCCCTTTCCCCATCCATGCCTACCTCTTCTTTTACAGTGCTTAGCGCTATGGCGATCCTCTCTCCAACACTGCCTTTAACAGCAGCACTGGGGCAAGGATCGCTATCTGCTAAGTGCTGTAAAAGAAAAGCTTAGCGGACCGGGCCATAGGTTGCCCACCGCTGTTCTACACAATGCTCTCCATCTATTGCAAAAAAAGTACAAAAATATTATAACATAAATAATATGCGCACTTGATAAAGGGGATGTAACTCGTGCTTTATTCAAATATCTGCCGTGCAGAAAAATAATACCATAGTGATAAATGGATGGCGAGTGCTGACCATTTTTATATTGTTTTGCTGTAGCTTTGCATAAAGCACGCACAGGCAGGTTTTTAAAGAAGGGAACATTGTTAATGAAGGGTCCATTCTTAGTTAGAAATACTTGGTGGAAGGAGTGTACTGCAAGTCCAATGCTGTGTGCTAAGAGATAAATCTAGCATGAATGAGGCAAAATGTTTAAAAATAAAACCTATAAAACAAGAACTGGTGAAACTGCTGCAGTCAACAGCATGGCTAACTTAAGTCTTAAGCCACAGACCTAATAACTGTGCAATAAATGAATGATATATAATAAAAAGTAACCAAATGTTGCCAGATCAGTGGTTTCCTGCAGTCTAAAGGTTCATGCATTCGGGATCTTTGGTGAGTTTAGGTTAAGGAAGTTCCCAGTTTACTCCTCATTTTACTGTGTTCCATTAGTGATCAATCTTAAAGGACCAGTAACATTTAAACAAAATCCCAGGTGGATTGGCATGACAGTTATTCAAATACAACTTGTAAAAAATGCTGTCTTAAAAAGCAATAAAATAAATGAATATAATTTCAGGCTGTTCTTATCTTTACTGATAGCAGCCATGTTGCTAAACAGCCCTCACCCAGTCACATTGTTTTCTATGAAGCTTTAGAGAGTACTTTCAGGAAGTGCCCCAAAAAGCCACATTTTTAAGCTAAATAGCTAAATATCACACTTTATAGACCCAATATATACAAAATATAGGCACACATTGAATATAAGGTGGATATAAATGTATTTGAGGCATTTTAATAATGATAACTTTATAGACTTTGTGTTTCACAGAAAAAGGAAAAAGAGGTGCTCCAAAGCCTCCTACAATGGGAGAGTTCATCCCTGAGAACATCGCCACATCCAGCCGCAAGGAAAGTCGACAAAGAGGCCGTGGTTGGAACAAACCATACAGGTACAGCTGGAATAGAAAACTGTGTCCATCTGTGCGTGAATATTACAACTCATTACATTCAAGTATGTTTGTTAGATAGGTCTATGAAAGAAATGGAAGAATATTGTGCTTATAATAAACCAATGGGCAGAATAAGCAGTTTTAAGACTTGAATTTATAATAGCCACCAATTATGAATGGATTAAATATGATAATCAGTTGGAGCAGGTTATGGAACTGTCTAGCTTTATGCACATATATTTTTTTATATATATATATATAGTATGCATGACAGCCGATGGGAGGAGCCAGAAGATGAGAATGAGAAGAAAACAGAAGTTGAGGAAAAAGAGAAAGAGACTTGTGTGGAGAAATCAGAGAGGCCGGTAAGTATTTTACAGAGATGAACTATTCCTTACAATCTAGTTTCCATACACAATCACAGAGAGACACAGGTTTCAATTAGCCTAGTATGCTTTTAGAATGTGGGAGGAAACTGTAGTATCCAGAGGAAATACACACAAATATGGGGAGAACATACTAACTCCATGCAGATCACGTGCTAACTCCATGCAGATCCAGGGTAGAATCAAAAACAGTCCTTGCCACTGTTTAGCAGCATTGCTAACTACTGAGTTACCGCAACCTCTGAGGTTAAGTAACCCAGTTACTGATAGGAGTAGGAATGTTGCATTGCTCACATAATGGGTTCTTGGCATATACCCATTTGTTGAAGAAGATGGAATAATTATAGAGATACTAGCAGTGTTGTATTGTGTGACAGCTTGTGATTGTTCTTAAATGTCATCAACTGTTAAATTCAATGCTTCTGTGTCTGTCAGTTTCACTGCTGTGCTGCTACAATGTTTGCTGCTAACATTTCATCTTTCACAATGCATGCCTTCTTAAATGTATTCTAGCCGATCCCTCTAGCATGTCCTGAGAGCTGTCCTTGTATGGCCATATGTATATGACTTCTCACCTATCTCATTACAGTGGTCACCTCCTATACTTAAAGCATGCTTATCCCATCTGTAGGATCCTTTATGTAACCATTTACAGAATGCCAGGGATCACATGTTTAAGCTTTAAGTTTAAGCTAAGCATAAAAGAAAGCAAGAGAACAATACATTTTATCCAGTAAAAAGTACTTTGCTCCCCCAATGTTCATCATGTTCCTGTTCAGGAACAAAGCCTATTTCCACACTTGTTGTGTATGCATAATATTTTGAGATTTCATTTAGATGCAGTTTGTGAGCAAGCATTTTTTTTATTGCTCATATAAATTGAGAAAATGCCATAGACTGTTTCTAAAATCAATTAAATTGTGCCAGCTGGAATTACCCCAAGCCCTAAACATGACAGCATTACACACTTAAAGCTTTAGTTGTTAAATGTAGAATCTCCATACAGGGTATGTTGTAATGAGCATGAAGGAGAAGTCAGAGGGTTTCATCTATGGGTATCTAAATTAGTTTGCTCTCTGTATCTTTAGGGAGAGGTCAAGGATGAGCATCAGAAAAAAACTGAACCTGAAAAAGAGGAGTCAGAGGAAATTGCTGGGGAAGATGATGATGATGAATGGGAGGATGCTGATGATGATTATGAGGAAGAAGAGGAGGATGAGATGGATCCAGAATGTTCTGATGGTTCATTAAGTGAGAAAGACCTAGCAGAGGAAGCAGTGTCCATTGTTTCATCAGCTTCCTCAGAACCCACTACCAAAGAGCAAGAACTACCTTGTCAGAATGAATCTGCCAAGCTGCCCCTAAATCCATCCAAGGAACCCACTGGGGATAACCCTACCAATTCCCAGCCTACCAGTCCCTTTTCAGCTGAAACCAGCAGAATAACATCTGACTGGGGGGAGGAGATGGAGATGGTGTCTCCTTTTGGAAACAGCAGTGAGGACAGCCCTCCCAGACCTGAAAACACCACAGAATCTAGTGATGACCCAGTGTTACAAAATGACATCACTCCTACAGGTCAGTTCAAGATGTTTCTCCTAGTTTATATGATTCTTTACTAACCTTTGTTTATTTCTGCGTTCATTAAAACTTTTTAATCTGTTTAGATGTTCTTCACAAATAATCATTTAAACAGTGCATAATTGAAATTTAGGCAGAGGATTCCTTTTATAAGATTCCTTCATTCATCCTTGTATTATATTTTCCTGCAAGTATATTTGGCTGTCATTGTTAAAAGTAGGAGCTGGAAATGTAATAAATGCTTTGTCTCATCCTCAATTGGTTACACGAACATCTCTTACCTATATAGCTTACAATCACCATCAACAATACAATCCTGAAAAGTATAACACTGGTCATCATGGTTATCTGCCACTGTCCTCTGGGCACACATTACTTTTTAACAAAGTATGGAGAGTCCTCTTATCAAGTATATTATCAACAACACTATATTCCTGTGGCTACAGTGTTGCCTTAGCCTTTGGAGGAGAACTTACTTTGCTATTCTTACAGTCCTCTGTTGACAGTTTATGTTGTAAACTGGACTGCCTAGGTAGTTTTTTGATGACATGTAAGTAAATGCATAGCTTGTTGCATCTTAGTGGGGAATGTTTATATATCTTCAATAAATGTATAGAGTGTTGACAGCTTTTAGGATCATAGTTGGTTTTGTCTGTTTCTTTCTTTTGTGGCTCTAGGGATTTGTCCCAACCTTTTGTGTTTTCAGAACATAGATTATGATATATCCACTATGCTGTTGTGTTTCAGTAAGGCTCAGATAATTCCCTTTTTGCCCCCGAAGACTTAAGTTGTCAATCTTCCCAAAACCCCACAGGCTTTAACAGGAACAGAAGGCATCACAAATCAAGCTACTAACCCTGCACGCATCACGCTAAAGAACTATTTCAGATGGAGGATTTGGGGTGTCCTCAGAGTCAGATGTCCTGCAGCAAACCTTATGTGTGGAAAGTGAATGATTGACCTGCCACTCTTGATGTGCATGAGACTCATCCAGCATTGTGTAATTATTGAGTAAGGCAGATAATCCATGCAGTATTTGCCATAGATGCTGTAAATCCATGTGGTGGTGGTAAATTTAAGGTATCATGGAATATTTACCTGGTCTATTGTATATTTTATACAAAATACTTATTTTATTTACAAGAACCTCTTTGGGTTTAATTCTATTTAAATCAAGATTATGCAGATTTAAGATTATTGATGCAGATGTCACTCTTTTTTATTATTTTTTTTTTTGTAAAGTTTGTAGTGTCAAGCATGGTAAATTTCTTCTAAGGTTTTTATACTGTGAATGTCCTACAGATTTGGCAATTCTGTATGTGTATGACAGATTACCATCTGGTGCCATGATAAATACCTCTTTATGGACAAAGCTATGCATATTCATAGAAGCCCTCCTTAATTGGAACTTGTTATATTTCTGGAGAAAAACCTAAATATTACATTGTTCATTTTCAAAGCTTGATTTTGTGTGCCTCCTGGAGATACATTTATGTTTACATATGTGTTTTCATTTGCTTTATTTGTAAGAACTTAAAAACAAAAATGTAAAATGTTATAGCAAATATATTTTTTATGTTTTGATGAACATTCCAAAATCCTGTATTCATTTTCTTTGCTTGTGTGTGGTTTTATTTTTTTTTAACCCATTAAAAAATATTTTATAAGTTTGCTTGAAGATTGTTGAGCTCCTCGATGGTACTCCTTTTTGATGCAGGGTATGAAATGTAAAGACATATATGTCATATATGCAACTCCTAGAATTTCTGGGCACCCTGTAAATAAATAAGAAATAAAACAAAATAATAAAGTTATTAACTATGTCAAATGGCTATAGGGCAGTGTTTCAGACCCCAATTGTCCTTTATTAAGCCCACCTTATAAAGTGTACACTATAACATAAAGCCATATTTAGAGTCACAAGCTGAAAAAAACTCAATGTCACTTCTCAAGAAATTCTTACATTACATTCATACACAAAAACATACTTTTTGTGCCTTGAAAACTGAACAGCAGCAGTTTGTTCATGTCCATAAGACATCTCTGGAGGATATGCACACTATTGTATATTGTGATAAGAATCATGGGAATAAACCAATTGTCTCCCGATGAGTTGGGAGAATCTCTGGCATGCACATTGTATTATCAGGGAAACACAGTATATACACAGAGCTGGAAACAAGCTTCTGACTTTGTACTACTTGCAGTATTTCCATGGGGTATCCATGTTCTTAAAACATGCATCATATCTAAAGTGTGTTGTTCCCTCACAATGGTGGTGTTTACAATCCTGGTTGCCATTTTATTTTTGGTCCTAATGTGACAGATATATTTTAACAGTGAAGTAGCTGCTTATTGTTATATTATTGTAGTGGGTAATAAATATAGACTAGTATGTATACCAGTGATATTCTTATTCGTCATAATATAAAAAAAAAAAATATTATATATATATATATATAGATGATAGTCATCAAAGGGTTTGTAAAACTGCAATAGGGAGCAAATGACACCTTGTCACACCATGAAATTGTCTGCGTATCTCCATCATACCATATTGATGCCTTATACTGCATAGTAAAGAATTCCTCATAATAAATGGTGAAATCTTCTAGCCAATATATACAATGAGGTGAAATTTGATCACGTTACAGTCCCATGAACTTATAGACTGTATTGGCCTTTGAACATGAAATTGGTTATAAACAATATTATTTCCAGAAACCTGTTGAAAATTCAAGCAATATTAATATGATGACATGAGGCTAAGATGCACTCTCTGTAAAGCATGAAAGTGTATATACCTACCACCTCAAAGGTGGCAAACAAAATCGGGTCCTCTCCTTTCATGTTTATGTAATTTTGTCAAAAAGCCTCCACTTGCCATAAAAATCTACCCTTCTATAAAGAGAGGGTGAAATGGGTCTATGCACTTTAGGCATTATATAAAATACAGTGGTATTCACAGATTTCCTGTGATCTCATCCCTTGTGAATTATTAATTTATAAATAGGATATATTTAATGCTCCAAATGGAGTCCTCAACCAGGAGCTGATATATCTCTGTTTCATACAAGTGACTGTAAATGATATCTCCCTTACTGAAAAATTCAGTTGTGATCTCTTTGTTTCTACAGGGGTTATAATGCTAACCATTTTCATCTCGACACATTCGGAATACCAGGAGGTATTGAACACGTGTATTTATTTAGTATCTGTTTTTGGTTTCAGCAAGTGTCTTTATTGTAGGTAGGACTTCCCGATATAGTTACGTGAAAGAAAGTCTTTTGAATTAAGAGAAAAGAGAATGGCATATGTCTGAGCTGGTAGACTGGTTCTGTAGACAAAAAGGACAACATCACTGCAGTTCTCTTACCTTTTGGAGTAATGCTGAACATAGGTATTCTATGTGTTTATGATCCTTTCTATAAAGAAGTGCTTCTTTATGTCACCTTTCCATTTTTTACTCTCTAGCTTTAGATAATGATTTTTTAGTGGGGGTAATTATCTGCTTTTTTAAAATGATTCTTTTGGACTTAAAAATGAAAACATCTAAGAGACTTGGGGCCTATTGACTAAAGGATGAATTCACTTTGCTACAATTTGAGTCACATCGGCATAATAGTCGCAAATTCACTTCTCATTATTCATGAAGCACTGGATAGATTTGTCGAACAAGAGGACAGCGAAAATCACTGTTGTATGCGTAGTGTGGTGTAGTCAGTTGAATAGAAGTAGGATGCTATTTTGAGTAACCTTGTTCCTAGGTCATGTTGTCATGTATTTGCAGTCTCCATGGCTACTCTGATGTGATGAAGTCAAATTGGTGAATTCAGAGCAGTACACCTAATTGAAATCACTCCTTCAACAGACTGTCACTAGCTCAATAGTCGAAATACCTATGCACATGCACGCAAAGTGATGCGTAAGATCTCGACTATCGTAGTCACCCAAATTAAACACATATTTGCCACATCGGAGAGTTTGCACAATAAGTGAACACAGAGAAGTGGTGAACAAATGCAAATTCAGAGCTTTATATAACTATTCGCCCTTTAGTCAATAAGGCCCTTAGGTGGAAAATGTATCAAATGACGATTGATAGTTTTGTGTCTGTTGATACCAATTTACTCACTTTACACCCATTATTGCTTCAGTTTTGTCTGTTTTTTTTTTTTGTTTTTTTTTTAAATTTTGTGAAAATCAGTGTTTAAGGCCAAGCATGATTAATGTATACAACAGAACACTTAACATTGTAACATAGTTTATAAGGCTGAAAAGGCAGTGCGGTGGCTCAGTGGTTACCACTGAGGTTCTGGGTTCAATTCCACCCTGGACTTCATCTGCATGGAGTTTGTATGTTCTCCCTGTACCTGCGTGGGTTTCCTCCGGGCACTTCAGTTTCCTCCCACATTCCAAAAATATACATCTGTGTGTGTGTGACTGAAACTAGATTGTAAGTTCCATGGGGCAGGGACTGAAGTGAATGAGGAATCTCTGTACAGCGCTGTGTAACCTAGTGGTGCTTTATAAATGAACATATACATACATACATACATACATACATACATACATACATACATACATACATACAAAAAAAGACACAAGTCCATCCAGTTCAGCCTATTTTCCTGCAATGTTGATCCAGAGGAAGCCAAAAAAAACCCATGAAACAAGAGCCAATTATCCTCATATTGGGGAAAAAATTTCTTCCCGACTCCAAATATGGCAATCAGAATAAATAATGGGGGGCTTATGGCAGGATTTCTGTTTGGTGTAAGGTGACATTTTAGTCAAAAGACTTAAAAAATATGGCCACAAAGCGCCAACATGAGCTAGGAATTGTCTGCCATTGTAATGATCAATGATTTCAGTTTGATTTCTATTTTCCTCCTGATGAAGCCATTTAATATGGTGAAACGCGCGTAGAGGACTACAAGGACTTTGGATGTTGAGGACTGCAAAGATCTGGATGTTCT
>JAKJJM010326293.1:0-10680 GCA_021901965.1 Pipa carvalhoi
AGTGGTCTGATTACTTATATGATGGTGAGAAACTGAATAAGCACGATGTTAATAGTTTACAACAGTAAATTTATTGTTACTAATTGGCCATTTATGAAGGAGTCGGAGTCGGAACCTGATAAAATCCAGGAGTCGGAGTCGCAACTGTGGCTTACCGACTCCACAGCCCTGCTATAAAGTATGATGTTTAGCTATTTAAAATACTCAGCTATTTAGCTTGGGCTTTGGAGCACACTTCCTGAATATGTATTATGTAATGTACCATAGAAATCAATTGGACTGAGTCTTTATAACAACATGGCGGCTATCAGTAAAGATAGAAACCAACATTGCTGTGTTTTAATAACTGCCATGCCAGTCCAGATGGGAATTTTTAATTTTTATTTTGGTGGAACTGGTCCTTTAACAAGGCTACCTAAAATATTTACTAATGATGGCAAAATAGTTGCCTTACCTACTTACTAGTTAGGTTAAATCACACGAGGTAAGGTTTACTTACAGAAGCTTTAATATTTCTGTGGGCTCTTGTCTATATCCACTAATATTAGAATAAATAACTTGTTCATAAGAAATAACTTAAGCTAAGAGAACAACATTTCTAAAATGCACAAAAAAAGAAATTAAATGTTGTAATGGGAAGGAATTTAATATTAATATATGTCTTTACTTTATAAATACGTTTGCATTTTATTATTTAAGAGAAAGGTTCCTATAGGGTTCCTTTTTGTAAATCTCCCTTTTGCTTACAGTGTAGAATGTTAACAAATCCTCTTCATATTTGTGACAAACTATTAACTTTCCTGATGGGCTGTTATAGTAGAAGACTAGTTAGATCACTTGTAGGAATGCTGGAGAGGCTGGTACTCTAATTTTTTGCTGTAGATTTTTATCAGACGTGCATCACTAGAGGAACATTGCTGATTCCATCTCGGTATTTTAGTTTTGGCTCTGATTCTGATTCCAGGTTTTTGTTTTGGTTTTGTTTAGGTTCTGATTATTTTTGTCACAGATTTTGGTAACATTAAGGCATTTTTCTGTGTTTTTTTTCCTTCTGTGGCTATTCCACGTTATAAGCCTCATTGACTAAGGTTTGAATAGTCCCATAGAGCTATGAATTTGCATCTATTCTCCACGTCCCCATGTTCTCTTATTGAGCAAACTCTGCAAAGTGGCGAATACATTATCAATTCGGGTGACTGCGCGAGTTGCGAACTTACGGAGCTCTTTGTATCATTTTGCGTGCACGTACACAGGTACTGCTACTATTGACTAAGCAGAGGAGTGGTTTGAAGGTGTGAATGTGTGACTAGGTGAGCTGCTCTGAATTCACCTGTTTGGCTTCATCACTTCAGACTGGCGAATTGGGGGGTTGATATCAGGACTCCAGTGTTGCGTAAGGCAACTATTCATTCAAAAGTTACAGTAGTGACTGCGATTAAGTGACAGCATGACTTAGGGACAAGGAGATATAGAAATAGAATATTCACAGAATACAGTTAGTGGGATATGATGAGGTCACTGCCCTTCACTTGTTGAATTCACCTCATACATGACTTCTCATCCTACTTCTATCTGACTGACTATGACACACTACACATCCGACAGCGTTCACTGCTGTCCACCTGTTCAGCAAGTGTATTCTCCACTTAGTCAATACTGAGAAGCAAATTCGCGTCTATTTTGGCAATGTGACTCTAATTATAGCAAGGCGAATTTGACGGGTGAATTTGGCCTTTAGTAAATGAGGCTCTATGTGAAGTCATATGGTCGTAACAAAGGTCTGCCTTTGCAGTCAGTAAAATGTGTATATATTTTGAACAAAAATATGTTATATATTATATACATTATATATTATGTATGTTTATATAAGCGGCTTTGTTAAACTTGTAAGAGTGTGGAGACCTATCGGCTCTTCTGAGTTTACCAATAAGTTAATTGAATGGACCTTAATGATGGCTTCCTGTCTCTAAATCCAAAATAGTAAATAACATCATGTTACAGTTTTTAGTGGTTTGCAATTTTTGAAATAGCAATGTGCAGGGATAAGGGAAAGTGTGATCTTGGGAAACTCTGAAACAAAACATTGTTATTTAGCAAGACAGTAAAGACAGCTATAGTTATTGTGCTCTGTTTATGCTCTTATCTATGGTTTTTGTACTCATCTTTTTACCCTTGCTTTGCTTTTCTGGTTTCATCAAAGTTAACACTTCAGGGGTCATTCTGTAAAGTCTGAATTGTAGTGTAAAGGTCCGAATTCACCAGCTAAAGACAGTCGCAATAGTCTGCTACCATTGCAGTCGCAACTTTATAATGAGAATTTTGTCACAATCACAACTTTACAAAGGAAACCTCAAAGCTGGAACTTTAAAAAAATTGACACGGTCGCGATTTTATGATGGGAATCCGCTGTCTGCGAATTCGACAGTCGAATTCTCACTTTACAGAATGATCCCCTTCAACTTTAAATAAAATGGCTGCTGGATTAAAATCAAAGTAGTTATCAACATTTTGTAATGCCAGTCATTTTTGTGGTGTAGATTTTTGTGATAAAAGATAGTGTGTCATTTATATGATTTTCGTGTTCTTCCTTGGTTAATAGAAATGTTCCTTTCCCTTAAGAAATATTTAAAAATGACTTTTCAGAGCCTTGTAGTGGGGGGTGGGGTAGTGTGGAGGGGAGTAACCATTATTTCTTTTAATTTAAGTACAGATGGAACAAACCTTAATGCATCTGTTGCAAAGTGACCACAGAACATCATTTTATCTTAATAGGGTAAGGATGTGCGTGCCAGATGCTCTGCTAATGTTTGCTGTCAGCCTGTATAATACAGCAAATAAACATTTAAACAAAAATAAAAGATTATTCTTCCTTTTAAGAATAGAAACTCCGTTGAGACTTAAGTATAATCCTCTCCTTTCCTTTAAAAAGATGCTCATGGTGAATAATAGCAAGGAGCACACCTTATATTCTTTTAAATGGACACATCATTGTGTTCTTTTATTCTGTTTTTCTTAGGTGAGCATTTTTCAAACCATTAAATACCCTCTATTGTCTCTAAAACAGCAAACAAGGCAGCGCATCAATATTATGTTGTTTTGAGAACCAATGATCCATCACAACATAAAATGAAATGGAGTGAAATTAAGATACGAGAAAAGACGCTGGGCATATAATAGATGACAGTAATAGAACACTAGTAATTGTATGGGCATGAAACACTGTAGTAAAGAAAATCCACTCAATATCCCAAATATACGGTTAATTGCTGTAAAACATATTGCCAGTCCTTTACTGATTGTTAAAGATCTGTATACAGTAGCTGGATTTTTCATTATATGTGTGTAATCTTCTTTCCTCCCTCTGGGATCCCAGTATGGAATTTCCATCTTCAACCTAATTCTTTCTTTATTTGTAAGTTGTTTATCACACCACCAAGATAATTAAATGAAGTCGCTGCTATTATTTTTTTTACTTCTAAATGTCACTGTAAAATGATTTTTATAATATGTTATTTTACATATTTTCAGTCTTTCCAATTCATTTTTTTTTTCACAAAGGCCACTCCTTGATTGGCAGTATTATAAATGCTGAAAAAACTGGCAGAAAACATGTAAACAGTACAGTATCTATTACAAAGATAATTTACAATACACTGGCATATTTTAATCAATAAATGCACGGATTAAATTAAAATTAGTTAAAACAGTTTTAGGGTGAAATTTACAAAGCTTGAAAAGAACAATTTCGACCTTCTTGAGTTTTTTGTTGTAAAAACAGGTGCACGATTGAAAAATATCGATCGATTTTTTTTTTTTATGGAAAAGTAGCCATTAGTACTCATAGACTGGCATTTAGCGTATATTCATCAAAGATCTTTCTTTTCTGCAGCGTGGCAAATTTACCTGCAGTTTACAACATTATGCCACCAGGTTTTTCTGCAGCACTTTGCGTCCCTTCTCTGCAAATGAAACAACACTTTGAGGGGGTTTATTTATTAAAGTGCAAATAGTCTCAATAAAGGCTCGAATTTGCATCTTTTGGCGACTTCTCAAATCACGCTTATTCAGTGGCGGCATGTGCTGTGGGGGCGGCGTTTTGTGTGAATTCACTCTTTCAGAAATATGGCCCATTGTCGTCAGGGGATTTTTTCCTTACTTTATTAAATAACATTGCCTGTTTACTACTAACGTATTAGTATAATGTATAAGACACAGGGCCGTTCCTAGGGGCGGGCGGGCAACCGAGCGGGGAGGGGGCACTGAGCGGGGAGGGGGCGGCGCCAAGCGAGGGGGGGCGGCGCCGAGCAGGGGAGGCTTGGGGGCGCCATCACCAACCTCAGCTAGCACCGCCCCGGACGCCCTAAACAGTAGTTACGCCACTGCGCTTATTTAACAAACTCTGCAATGTGGCGAATACGTTAGCAATTCGGATGCTTACGACAGTCGCAGACTTACAGAGCTCTTCGCATCACTTTGCGTGCGCGTGCACAGGTAATTTGGCTATTGAGCAAGCGATGAAGTCTGTTGAAGAAGCGAATTCCGCAAGGCGTACTGCTCTGAATTCACCTGTTTGACTTCACCAGATCAGAGTGGTGAATTGGGGGGTTGATGGCAGGGCTCTAGTGTTCCATAAAGCAACTATTCCTTCAAAAGTGACAATGGCAACAGTGACTAAGTAACAACATGACCTACAGACAAGGTGATATAGGAATAGATAGAATATTCACTTATATACAGTTAATGGGACATTGTGAGGATGACGCCATTGCCCTTCATTGGGGGAATTCGCCTCACTTTGCATGACTCTCCATGCCATTATTGTCCGACTGACTACATCGCATTACACATCCAACAGCGTCCACTTATTCAACAAGTCTATCAGCTGCTTCATGAATAAGGAGAAGTGAATTTGCGTCTTCTTGATTGTAGTGACGCGAACAGACGAGAAGTGACTACACTAGGTGAATTCACCCATTAATAAGTAACCCCCTGAGTATTCATTATGTGATCAAGTGGAATACAACAACACTACAAGAACTCATCATGTGTTAAGGTGACACTATGGCGATGAGTGTTGCAATGAATATGTGGAGCTGACTTTGCCAAATAAAAGTGATGAATTTGGGGACTTACAGTAGGGTTCTTGTTACTGGTGACATTTTACTCTCAAGTCTTTTGAATTGAAGAATTGTCTGCCAATGCAATGAATGAAAAAACAATTATTATAAATCACGTGTCTATTCTCCAGCGACAATACTGGCGACCAAAAGGAGACACAATGGTGACACTGTCATTTGTTATAATAATATATGTATATTACCAGAAAGAAATATCTGTAGCGACATTGTGAAGATGACATCACCTTCCTACAATACTATAATTCGCATGATTGCTCAGAGAGCACTTCAGGACAATTTGCTCCAGTGCCACAACAATACACAGTTTAGTAAATATGGAGACATGACTTGGCTACAATATGCACAAATTGTCACGTAGTGCAGCGAATTCACTCTTTCAGAAATATGGCCCATTGTCGTCAGGGGATTTTTTCCTTACTTTATTAAATAACTTTGCCTGTTTACTACTAACGTATTCGTATAATGTATAAGACACAGCATTCAGTTGTGAAATAAAATACCTGGGATCCAACACCCTTGAATAGAGTGAAATGATTGAGGTAATCATTGATTAGACCTGCTATGGATTGATATCATCTACAAGCTAACATGTTTGTCTGTGCTTATAACCCCTAGGGCAGTGGTTCTCAACCTGTGGGTCGGGACCCCATTGGGGGGTCGAATGACGATTTGCCAGGGGTCACCTAAGACCATTGGAAATATAGTGTTTGAATGGAGTTACCCAATAACAATTAATGAACGGGGGTCACCAAATCACAGGGAATTGTACTAAAGGGTCACGGCAATAAAAAGGTGGAGAACCACTGCCCTAGGGGATTATTCTGTAAACTCCGAATTTGCCCTTCCGAATTCATTGATAGCGAACTCCCATTATACAATTTTTTAGTCGCGGTCGCGACTTTATAATGGGAGTTCACTAGCAGTGAATTCGGAAGGGCAAATTCGGAGTTTACAGAATAACCCCCCTAATCTTTCCATTGTTAAACTACCATATCAGCATAATATTCAATGCAATATGGGAGATAGCATCCTCATATATGCCATGTATTATTATTGCGTTCCTGTATATAATACATGTAAGAATAATATGAATGATAGCAGTCAAATCTACAGATGCCACATACAATATTTCATTAATGTGATATGCACAGTGTAATTGCATGTTCTATATGTAATATGCAGTTACACTGTGTAAGCCTAATTCTTAAAACTGTTAAATAAATGCACCTAGCACATACAGCTCAATCAAATGTTGTAGAAATGCACTGTTTTTTTCCTGCTCATACAATATTACAATCATCTAAATTTAAAATCATTAGTCTACTCTAATTTACCCTAAACAAAAAAGATCCTGGGGATTATTCATCAAAGTGAGAATTCAACTGTCAAAGTGAATTCTCATCACTTTGGGTCTCCAGTAGTCATGAATTCTCTACTCCTTATTCACTAAACAGAGGATTCCCATATCGAAGATGTAAATGCGTCACTAGTCATCTCTTTGCATAGTGTGTCGTACTCACTCGCATAGTGGGAACCCTGCCATCAGCCCCCTAATTCTCCACTTTAATTTGGTGAAGTAAAACCAGTGAATCCAACACAATACTCCTTCTTGAAGTCACTACTGCAACATCCACCGATGCTTGATAAATTGTCCGAATTTCATGTGCATGCACGCGCAAAGTAGTGCAGAGTGCTCAGAGACTGTCGTAAGCTGTCAAATTGATCTTGAATTTGCCATTTTGGAGAGTTTTGCTACAGTGGCGTAGTGTGGGGGGGCAGAAGGGGCGGTCCATCCGGGGCGGCACGTGTGGGGCCGGCATTTTGGCCGTTCCTAGGGGCGGCCAGGGCGCTGAGCGGGGAGCGCCGACGAGCGATGGGGGGCGCCATCGCTTACCTCCGCCAGCACCCCACCCACCCCCCTGCTCGCAAGATTCTGGACCGCCCCGGGCTCCACAGACAGCTGCTACGCCACTGGTTTGCGAAATACACAAATATGGGGAAGTGGTGAATAGATATGAATTCACAAATTTACATGACTATTTGGCCTTTCATGTATAAGCCCCTCTGATACATTATACAGGTCTCCACCGCAGGATGGAATTAATCCCAGGACCCAGGGCTTTAATTGTGCAATCATTTTAATGTTTATGATCAACTTTGCTGATTAGAATGTTCAGTGTACCTGCAGCCTATTAAATAGACACAATGCAAATGTTAGGGAATGGACCCTGCAGAGTAAGGGGGCTGGACTAACCCATGCAAATGTAATCCTCTCTAAAAGAGATTACAATACAAATGTATGACAGTATCATCAATACAAATGACCATGTATTATAACTAATACTTTGTATATTCAGTACCTAATGTGCTTGATGGTTTTATTTTCAGACTACATTGGATGGTGCTAGCACCCAGTTCCCAATATGTTATTGGACTCCAGTGAGAATATGAGATAATCAGGTAGCGACAGATTGTAGTTACAGTTAGGATGCCTCAGTATGAGAACCCAGGTAGTAATGGTGGTGCCAAATAATAACCAAAAAGATGGGGTCAAATCAAAGCTGAAATACAACAGCAGATCAAAGTGTGAGATAATCAAACAAACAATGATGAAGCTCAGAAACCTGGTGAAAACTATTACAGTATTCAAATATGCTTTAGTCATACGTCAGTTCAGTGGCATTGACTATCAGGTATTTTATCATTCCTAGTGACCTCTGGGGGCACTCTTCCACTGGTTGCTTCTTTCTTCCCAAGATGAAGTAATTGACGCTGGTCAGAGTCTATATAATTGAAGTCAACTGGCTGCAAGTCTTTTAATGGTCTCTCTTATAGTTACCTCTGACTAACTTTTACTGAGAAATTACAATGTTTAGGGATATATCTGTGAATATCATAAAGTGTACAGCTTGGAACAACTTGTTTCACTGTGCGTCTGCAGACCACAAATGTATGTCAATTTCCTGATAAAAATCAAGTTATGAGCATTGAACACCATTGTCTATTATTACAGAAACAATGAATTACCTTTAAATAAATTGCTTGTCCTGGAAGCTGAGACATTTGCAATTAAATTAAAGACATCTTTGTTCTAACTTGTATAGTGGGACATGACATATTAATTTATTGCTTATATATGCAGTGACATTTGCACTCCCTGAGCGCTTCATAGTCATACTGGCTAGGTGTCATTTTCTGTTCCTAGAGAAAAACTTAACTCCTTTCTCCATCCCATTCCTACCAACGTAGCTGGTTTGGAATATATGAACCCAAATATCCAATATATGAAGCAGGTAATCTATGTTGCCTTGCATAAAGAAGCACTATTTCAGTTGCTTTACTGTAAAACAGTCATATCGTTTCAAAGTTTATGACCAAATGGGGTTTCATTGTCATTATAGATAAAAAATAAATTTTTTTTAAAGTCCAGTGAGATAACTAAGATGACTGTAGAGGTATAAGCTGGATCGATTACAGGTCTAAAAATAAATCCTTTATAAACACTAGTGTTTTAGACCTCTGTGCCTTCTAGTAAAATACTAGCAGGAGGCTGCACATCTGCATCTTCATCTTCATCAAAACACCGTGTGAAAATGAGAAGAGGAAGATGTGTGAATCCAGAAATTAAATAGTACCAAATATGGATTAAAAGTACAGTAACACCAAACATTGAAAATGCTTCAAATGCACTTATAGTTACTATATATTCAGTTTCTGCAACCAAAAATTCTAAACTGTGTATAGAAAGTAAGATATTTAGCTATTTAAAAATCAGGCTTAAGGAAAACTTTCTGTATATACTTTATGCAAAGCCTCACATAAACAATGGGGCTGGGTAAGGTCTATTTAACAACATGGCTGCTATCAGTAAAGATAACTTCAAAGATAACATTTTTACAAGTGCTGTATTTCAATAACTGTCATGCCAATCCAAATGGAATTTGTTTTTTCATTACTGGTCCTTTAATAAGGTTACTATAAGAAATAAAGGAAACATAAGAACAAATTTAAGCAAGAGAACTTCTGTCAGTTACCTGGCTCAGGTACATCTGAATAACAAATTAAAGGGGGTTATTCTCTAAAGTGAGAATTCTTAAAGTTCCAGCTTTGACATTTCCTTTGTAAAGTCGTGATTGCGATAATATTCTCATTATAAAGTTGCGACTGCGACAGTAGCAGTCTATTGTGACTGTCTTTAGCTGGCGAATTCACACCTTTACACTACAATTCGGACTTTAGAGAATAACCCCCCTTTGGATTTTTAGATCACTGAGTCAAGGGGGTGTTCGCCTATATCTGTGGACCGGAGTAAATGATGTGATAGGCAGATTGCTATTTCTGATAGACTCCTTTTTATCAGAGGAAATACTCGGAAATTGGTAAACATATGGAACCTCAGATATGGAATAATATACTAGCAAACCATAGAGGGTGTTAGGGAATGATTCTAAATGCAGATTAGCATTATTAAAATATTCTTGCAAACAAATCACATCGGGTCAATGTTGTTTGATTTGTTTAGAATTTGATCATGTTATTTATATTGTTTCATAGAAAAGATTAGATTATAAAAAGACAACTTGGTTAAGGTTAAGTAAAGGTTTGTACTAGCACTGAAATAATACTGTACCTATTGGTTTAATACAAAAAGTTGTTATAAAAGTATTATATGCCACTTTAATCTTTTAAAATAAATTGTACTGGGGCTAGAGAGGAAAGTATACCTATTATGAGATACTGTAAACTTGTAAATTTAAAGAGAAACAAATGGTTTAGCATTATAAGAAAGATACAGACAATATGGGCGATATTGATAAAAATAGAAATGTTTTTCGATCTGTTAACACTGGTGAAATAGTGACAATATACCAATATTGTTGTTTTTGCCTATTTATAAAGCCTTTCACTCACATTTTTTTGGACCAAAAAGGATTTCCTGCTTCAGGTTGGTGAAAACCCATTATTCCCTTTAGAGTTGGACCTGTCACTTAACCACAGTCAGATTCGTTTTCCTGTTGAAAAAGAACATTGAGAATGATATGAAATGGAGGAAGAAGCTCATAGAGAACACTGCAAAGTGTCCTGGTTTACACTGATTCATATTACGTATCAATATCGATCGTTTTCAATGTTGGCAATTTCTTCTCATTCCTATATAAATTAGTGGAATCAGAAAGTCCAGCAAAATGTGAAATAATGTTTAAAAGTGGTGATATATATACAAAAGAAATTGAAACGGTTGAAGTGATCTTTATAAATATCCCCCTATGAGTTAGTAGATAAGAGGCAAATGAGTTTGAAATTGGAATTGGAATGAAAGGGTTTTATCCATTCGTCTAATGTGCATAGCACAAACACTGACCATACACACTGACCACACACACTGACCACCATCCATCTCAGTGCAAAGAATAAGTAATGAGTGTGTAGCCGGATACTTTGTTAGGTAAATTAACAGTTGCTGAAAAGACATGGTACCAAGTGTAACTTTACTGGCAAAGCCAAATTAAAAGATTTCCCTCTTAAAGGAGAACTATAGTCA
>JAKJJM010326696.1:0-11130 GCA_021901965.1 Pipa carvalhoi
GAGAGAGAACATGTCAGCTCCTGTTAGAACTGAGGAATGAAGTTACTAGCAAGAATTAACCCTTTCCTAAACCTTTTTTTAACTATTTGTGTCAGCAATTCGCTTAGTATAAAGGAGTTTTATATGTATGTGGGCAGTTATATCGGCACTATAGTTTTCCTTTAAAAGAATGGGAGATTTCCAATCTGAGACTTAGGGCAAAATTTATTAAAATCAAAAATGCCATTTTTGATTGAAATATTTAAAAAATGGCAATTTCGATTTAAAAACTCGGAATTCCGAATAAATTCGAAATTTCGAGTTTCCCCTTTCTTCTAGTACATATAACGAGTGGTGCTTCCATGCAAGCACCGCTCGTTACATTAGGCTGCTCAATACAGCAGCCGCTGGGGAGACTCATCTCTCTCCAGCGCTTCCTGGTTGGCCTTAGCCAATAAGGAGTCGCTGACGTCACGGATGACATCATTGGCGGCCAATTCAATTGGCAGCGCCCAGCCAATTGAATTGGGCGCCGCTGAAGTCATCCGTGATGTCAGTGACTCCTGATTGGCTAAGGCCAACCAGGAAGCGCTGGGGAGAGAGGAGTCTCCCCAGCGGCTGCTGTATTGAGCAGCCAGATCGTTTATCTGCCCAACGTTTAGCTCCATTACTGGACTGTGTCAATTTAGCTCAGACCTCAGTCCAGATAGAGGAAAGATCCTTAACTAAATGGTTAACTGCAAGTACAGAGGATGTAGTTTTGAGAGTAAAAGGGATATCTGGATTGTACCCAAAGACAATTGAAAAAGGAGACTTGCCAGAAGACTCGGAAAAAAGATTATTTTGGGCAAATTCTGCCCAGGGGAGTAATTCAACCCAGTTGTCATGATGCGTGGAGATGTATAACCTTAGAAATTGTTCTAAAAATTGGTTGGTTCGTTCAGTCTTACCGTTAGTTTGTGGGTGATAGTCGGAAGAAAAATATAAGGTGATATGCAATAACCAACAAAGAGCTCTCTAAAACTTGGAAACGAATTGAACTCGTTGATCAGAAACAATACGCTTAGGAAGTCTGTGGAGGCGAAAAATCTCCTTGAAAAAGACCTGAGCCAAACAAGGAGCAGAGGGAAGAGAACTGAGTGGGATAAAATTAGCCATTTTAGAAAATCGATCAACCAGTACCCAAATAACAGAGCAACCCTGAGAAAAGGGCAAATCAGTTATATATCACCCCGGTATATGGTGATGCCTGGTCCCATACTCGCTGCATTAGCTTGACGGGGATGAAGGGACTGTAGGAATCCACAACTGACACTGTTTAAAGGGTGGTCAGTAAAAATACTCAAGATACACTGGGCATCTGTCTCACGAAAGGATAAGGGGACTTTTCCCAAATGAGGCCAAGCCTTGGCACAGACTATGAATCCTGTCCTATTTACAGAGGACGTGGTATACCTTATCCATTCAAGCCATAGATTACTATCAGTGAAACCAGATTCTACAGCTAGTTTCTCCTCATAAGACCACACCTCATCAAAGACGGTGTTTAATTGATTGCGGATTGTTATATCCCTAATTTGAAACTCAGCTTGAGCATATCGGGGACCATTTTTATAAAAGTGTATTCCAATGTATAGGACTCCAGATCTTCTGGGGAGGGGAATCCTATATATAAATCTAAAGGCAAACATGGGGGCCGGGTAGCACACTGATATGTACAGGGTCCCATTTTTATGCGTAGCCGCCCCTGAAGACTTTTTGGGCCCGGACCCCTGTCTACTCGAGCTCTGTTCATTTCATCTAAAAGGTTGGTCATTACAGTTGAGTAAGGCCCAGGTGGGAGAGAGGATTTCCCAGCTTCATCCCAATCTACACAATAGCCATTTTTACTTGCTTTGGCTTCCCAGGACATGCATATACATGTCATTTTATTACCGGCTACATAACCCGATAGGTCCACATTATACTGAGTAACATCTAATATCCTACAATATGGAGAGTTGAAAAGGGCTGTTTTGTTACAATCGGACATTGCACAGAATTGTATGGTGAATATTTCAAGGGGTCTTGCTGGGTTTATCCACAGTATGCTCTTCCCCTTCCCTAGCTCGGTGACCCCCTTACGCATGTTTGATTTCATGGTCTGGTACGTAAAGAGGGCGCTAGAGAAGGAGCTAGTGACGTTTATGTGTAAACCCACAATCCAAACAATAAGGATACTCTTTAGGTAGAGAGCGGCATCTCTATCTTCTTGCAGTCAGAAGTGTGGACCCATGTTGGTCGTCCTTCTAGCTTTACAGAGGTGTTGGTGACCAGCAGTACTTGGTATGGACCGTCGTAGCGAGGTTCTAGAGCCTTCCTGATGTGTCTCTTCAACACCACCCAGTCACCAGGTTCCAGTGAATGGCCTCTGTCAATAAAGTTAGGATTTTGAATAAAGGAAAACACTTGTGCATGGAGTTCAATGAGGTGTTTTTGAAGGGAAGACACATAACTGGCTAGTGTGCCATGCTGCATTTGTAACTGCTGGGGAAAATACAAGCCCAGCCTTGGTACTGAACCAAACAAAATCTCGTAGGGACTGAGCCCATGTTTCTTACTGGGTGTGTATCTCATTGAAAAGAGGGCCAACGGTAGGCACTCAGGCCATGGTTTATTGGTTTCCTGCATGGCCTTCTGAATTTTCATCTTAACAGTAGCGTTGGTCCTCTCGCATTTCACACTACTCTGGGGCCTGTAAGGGGTGTGCAAAGCCTGTTCTATCCCTAAGGCCTTCATCACTTCCTGCATCACTTCCCCTGTGAAGTGGGTACCCCTGTGTAAGAAGCGGTACTTACCACGCCTCGTTCCAGCGGCGGGTCCCGTCTATAAGGTGTGCGCCCGTCACAGACACGCACCTTTTATAGCTTGCGGTCACGTGCACAGGATGCGCCGGCGTCGGGCGCATGCGCAGTCACACATCGGGAGTGCGCTCCTGGTGCGCCTAGACACAGGGGCACGCTCAAATAATACTATTTAAGGTCAGTATGCTTTACACACAGTGCCTGATTATAACTTCTGTTTGTTGTTCCTGGGTCCCTTCTGTTTTCCTTATTAAACCTTGCCTTTGTCCATTTCCTGAACCATATTGCCTGAATATTGACTACGTTTACCGCCACCTGCCCTGAACCATATTGCCTGAATACTGACTACGTTTATTGCTGCCTGCCCTGAACCATATTGCCTGAATACTGACTACATTTACTGCCGCCTGCCTTGTACCTTTGCCTGAATCCTGTGTACGTTATTTTGTCTAATTTTGTGGTTCTCCTCATCAAACCTCCCCATTAGTGCTAGACAGTTCCTAGGGGCCGCGACCTGGGTTTTGCACCGCAGCTCAGTCCTAACCTCCTTGCGGGGGCTCTAGGTGAATACCGGGGTTACCTTAGACTCCGCGCCCTAGGTACTGTTGTATCCTGCACTCCTACGCTGCCGCCTTCTTCTCCTCCCTCCTGCACTAGTGCCCGTCCTGACACCCTGTCACTTTCAATGGTTTCGGGTACACCAAATCTGCAAATGAGCTCATTAATCAACTTCTTAGCAGTGGCTTGTGCTGTAGCTTTTGCCACGGGGTATGCCTCTGGCCATGCAGAGAACAGATCAACACACACCAATACATATTCCCAACTACCTGATTTGGGGAGCTGAATGTAGTCTACTTGCAGGCGCTGAAATGGATACTGAGCCTTAGGCATGTGCTTGGGTGGTACCTTTGGTTGTGCGGCCTACATTGTGCAGAGCACAGGTCATGCACCCTTGGATATAATTGGCTGCGCAAACGGAGAATCCTGGGCAATACCATGACCAGACTACCAGGTCACACATGGCGGTCTTGGATTGGTGGGTGAGGCCATGAGCTGCTTGCGCCAAAAGAGGGTAAAGTGTGGGTGGTAGGCAGAGCTTCCCTTTTACCTTCATCAACCCATCCTGATCCTCCTTGGCCCCCTGCGACACCCAGCCTCCCCTTTCCGTGGGTCCTGCCTGTTCCTGAAACTTCTTGAGCATCTCTATATAGGTGGGCTCTCCCTCCTGCGGATCCTCGGGAATGCATGTCATGGCTGGTGTCTACCCTGTTATGTCCTTTTACCTTAATTATTGCCACTTCAGATGGCAAAAGGAGGCTCTCCATGAGTGCCTGTACTGCCTCAGCATTCCTGATGGGCTTACCAGCTGAGGTAAGGAAGGACCTGGCCTTCCAAATGGGACCAAAGTCATGCGATATGCCAAACGCATAACAAGAGTCAGTGTAAATATTGGCTGTCTTCCCCTCAGCCTGCTTACAGGCTTCAGTCAGGGCTTTGAGTTCTGCTTCCTGGGCTGACATGTATGGGAATAAAGGTTCAGCTATCACTACCTCATGTTGGGTGGTAACGGCATAGCCTGTATAAGACTTACCATCTACCCCATATCTGGAACCATCAACAAACAGTTCAAGGTCAGCGGTAGGTAGTGGGGTCTCTGTCACATGGGAGAACCCTACCGTCTCTTGTGCCATGAGAGCGACACAGTCATGGTCATTGTGGTCCGACATGTATTGGTCCCCCTGTGAACTGTCCATATTGTCGAACCCACCTTTCCCCCCTAAAGGCAGTAAGGTGGCAGGAGTTAAGGTAGTGCACCTGCGGAGGGTCACATTGTCAGGTAGCAACAAGGCACTGAAGGCACTGAAGTCTGAGGTGTCTGGCATGAGACAGGTGCCTGGTTTGTACTTGGGACAGTATAGCCTGGATGTCATGGGGTGTATGTACTGTCAAGGCATGGTTTAGGATAATCTCACTGCTTTTGTCAAGGACAGCATGGACAGCAGTGAGGGCTCTGACACAGGAGGGAGACCATCAAGCCACAGGGTCAAGGTGAGCAGAATAGTAGGCCACAGGGCGTTGGCAGCCACAATGCTCCTGAGTGAGGACAGCAGTAGCAAACCCATTACTCTCAGCACAGTACAAGTTAAAGGGCTTGTCATAATCAGGCAGTCCTAGGGCAGGGGCTGAGAGTATGGCTACCTGGAGTGTGTAAAAGTTGTGCAAGGCCTTCTCGGTGAGTGAAAAAGGGACATGAGACATACAGTCATACAAAGGCTGCATAAGGGCAGAAGCCCCCATGATCCATGGCCTGCAATATGAGACGAGGCCAAGGAATGCTCTAAGGGCCTTCAAATTGGAAGGAGGTCAGAGGGTCTGTACCGCTTTCTTTCTCTCTGCTGTGAGATGGTGACAGCCTTGAGAGATGCAGTGGCCGAGAAATACAACAGATGTGGTACAGAACTGCAATTTGGATTTGGAGGCCTTGTATCCTACTTGGGCCAGGTGACAGAGGAGTGACAAGGTGGACTCATGGCAGACCTCTTGGGAGGAACAACACAACAAGAAGTCATCAACATACTGGAGGAGGACTACCTCCGGGTGGGCGTGAACCCAATCACTGAGTACAAGGGCCAGGGCAGAGGAGAATTTTGAGCGCCCATTGGCAAAATGAGCCAGGTGTATTGGGTGCCCTTGTGCGTGAAGGCAAACAAATACTGACTATCGGGGTGTAGGGGTACACTAAAAAAGGCATTAGCAAGATCAATCGCAGAAAAATGGGTGGAGTTAGAATGGTATCTGCGAGAGTAAGGTGTGTGGGTTAGGTGCAATGGGTGTGTATAGCACAGTAGCTGCATTGACCAACCTGAGATCATGTACCATCCAGTACTTGGGTGGTTGGCCCTTTCCCACCTTCTTTTTGACAGGGTACAGTGGGGTATTGCAAGGAGACTTGGTAGGGTTGACAATACCTGCTTTGAGGAAATCCGCAATGGTGTCTGAGATGGCCGCCTCCTGGATAGGACTGAGTGGGTATTGCCATTGGTAGAGTAGGACGGCATTTGGTTTCAATTCGACCCGGACTGGTGGAACCTTAAGGGCTCCCACGTCCGTGGGACCCGTGGCCCATAGGTGCTGGGGAACCTGGTCTAACAGGGGAGGCAATGAGGGCCCCATGGCCAGAACCTGGACATTATTGAACCACAGGTCCATTTCACTAGTGGCCAATAAGCATATCTGTTCCTTATTTAAAGTACCTGTGAATGATACTGTGCCATCATCATTGAACAGTAGGTGGGCTCTCAACTGGTGTAGCAGGTCAGTACCTAGTAAATTAACCGGGGCAGTAGGGCTGACTACAACAGTTGTGAGGACCTCATGGTGTGGGCTAAAATGAAGTGCCAGGGGTTTGAACAGAGGTACATTATTAGGAGTCCATTCAACACCTATGCAAGAGATAAAATCATCAGAGATCTCAAAAGTAAAAATATGTGCACAACGGTTTTGGCTGCCCCTGTGTAAATTAGGAAAGGTATCTCCCTCCCCCCGCCTAATTTAAGATGTACTACTGGTGTAGGACCAGAGGGATTACATAGCACAGTCACTGGGTTGCCACCCCCCTAACCGGAAAGGGGTGGGGCTTGCGCAGTAACTTCAGCTTTTGGGGATGCTCTACAGTGGCACCTGAAGTGACCCGGCTTCCCACAATTGAAGCATTTGGCCTTGCTCATGTCAACTCTGGGATAGGCTCCCACCCCTACCCTATCCTTCTTCCCTCGGGACTGACTTTGCAGTAACTCAATCCCCCTAGCCACCGCCTTGATGGCACCCAGTTCATGAGTGCGCCAATCAGGACAGGCGACCACAAGGGCGTCATACAATGACTTGTTTAAACCCTCAACAAAGGCGGATGCTAACACTCGCTGATGCATGGTGTTTGAGGGCTCATAACCCATATCACTCCACCTCAATTGTACTCAGGCAAAGAACTTCTCTACCATCTCATCCTTATCCTGTTTCATATCACTAAAAGTGATCGACTGCTCAGCCTGCCTTTCCTTAGCCCATGCAGTTAACCCACGAGCAAAACAGGCTCCTGAGAGTTCGGTAAGAACCCAGGAATCTATAGACTATGAGGAGAAATAGCGTGTGCCATTATGCTCCCTGGCAACAGCTGACAATATAATATGCGCGAAGGCATCGTCTGCTTTTCCGAGGATGAGGGACTCAAGGTCATGCCAGCACGCACGGTAAGTTAGCTGTATGATAGGCATTCCTTTAGCGAACTGCACAGGGCGTGCCTCAGGGTCTGGTAACCTATGAATGAGGGACATGTCTTTCTGAGGTGTCCACGGGCAGTAGGAAGGGTTTGGACCAGGAATGGCATGGACCCAGTCGTCTGGAATGGGTGGCAGGGACGCTGGCCAGGGGCTGTGAGAGCTCTGGTCATACTGGTAACGAGGGGCGAGGTTGGGCGTTATGGGAGTGGTCACCGTGGGAGCCTCGCGCTTTGGTCTGGTTGTCTGTGTGACTGGGGCCACCGTTTGGAGATCCTCCCAGGGGTCAACTGTCTCGCTGTGGCAGGTGCCAGCTCGGATTGGGTCTGGACATCGGCAGTATAAACAGGGTACAGCCCCACCGAAGTTAGGGGAGGCTGCACAGCCATAGGAGCTGAAGGCTCAGGGAGCCATGTCCCGTCGGGAGTCATACCAGGGCCTGGAGATATGAGAATGTCATCAGCGGGTGAGTACGGTATGTGGGGGTTTAAACCCACAGGTGGCGAAAACGCCTGGGGAGCTGTAGGGTATGCGGCAGTCAATGGGGCGGCAGAAACCGCAGACACTGGGGGGCTGAGTGCTTGCTGGGCTTCTCCCTGAACTTGTTCAAACGACTGTCGAAGGTCGTCGCATATAGCGAGAATAATGTCAGTCATGTACAAAGTCTGCGTATACAGCGGCGGGCAGAGAATTGAGAGGATCCACTGTCGGTGCAGAGTCTAGGGGAGTCCCTACAGCTATGGGGACTCGTTCAATTATGGGTGGTGGCTGCCCTGACCTGGTGTACCCACAATTCCAGCAAATACAGTACAGTACAATTCCAGTACAATACTATGGCGGGATACAGGAAGACCTCCATAACTAAACTGACCCCCCAATGTCGTTCTAACCAGTCCCCACAGACATTTGAACATCAACACCACAGTAGGAAAGGAAATAAAGGGTACTTAAAAATGGACAGGGAAACGCCCTGGTGTAATGACCCGGCAGACCGTGCTTCCCAGGAAAATGAGGATAGTGACAGAGGAAACTAGTAAGTCAAGTGCTTACCGTATGGCCACTTGGTCTCATCTGTCTGATCCTCTCTCCTTGGGCAGTGGTACCGTTGGGAGGGTTAAGCCAAGTGGCCCCGTCCCTGTTCGGGCGCCAGGTTAACTGTTGGTGAAACTCAACAGGTTACTTCTTTCCTACTGGGCTCCCAATTGGATAACAAAGGATAAGTGACACAAGCGCTTGTGTAGAAACCAAGAAGAGAGACACACACAATGGTTCACTCTGAAAAGCTTCCTCTTTATTGGTTCTCGGACCCTCAGTTATATACCTTTTCATAAAAGAGGAACTGCCAGCGCCCTATGGATATTATCCAGCTCGTACGTGACAACTGGCATGTTATACATGTCCAAAAAACATCAAAACATCATGTGATTATATTGCATTACCTGTTTGTTTTATAGCATAAAAGCAGAAGTGGTATAGATATACCCTTTTATGGGCATGAAGCATTGGCTAAACATCTCATAAGATAATCATGAGACATATGAATCTTGACTGGAAGAGTAAATAAGTACTTTATATGAACTTTGAATCTGAGATATTAATTGATATTAATTAAAGTCCATAATAGCCACCACAAGCCCGAAAAGACTCGAATCTTGTCAATTTCCTGAACAAAATGTTAAAAATGCAGAATCGGGACTTCCGGGAGGCGGGCCAAGAGACTGGTCGCATTCTTAACAGCTCCGCTCCTCAACAATCCAACCACCAAAAAACATAATCACAAATACAAACGATCACATCAAAATATTGCTGCTATGGAAGAATCAACTCCCAGACAATCATTTGGAGCAACAAACTTCCCCGGAAGCTACCACACAGTAATGTGTGAAAAACATCCATAAATTACCCTCTCAACGAACACAGACATACCCAGACTCACACCAAAAAAGGAACTGACTTTCAACTCATCCCCCCCGGAGAGAGCTGCAGTGAGCAAGGGTGTCATAATATCAAAATAGACAAAAACACCCAAATACTTAAGAAATGAAAAAATGAAAAAAAAAATCACATTACCCACAAGATGGCGCCCACTGAAGCACCACACCGATGTTAGACCTAACATCTCCAAAGAAGCAACACCCCAGCACAACTACACACAGGGATCAGAAGACCAGAGACCCAGATAACCAGAAGGGGCACAATCGGTGCCACAAGCGATCAGGTTCCAGAACTCCCAACACCTACCTCAATCAGGAGAGGCAGGAGGAAGCCTCTATAGCAGTGGTCGACAAAGTGCGGCTCGCGAGCTGCATGTGGCTCTTCAGCCGCCACACTGTGGCTCGCGGCTCCCGCCGTAGCCCTGCCCCCTCATGTCATAGACCTGCCCCTCACGTCATAACCCCGCCTCATTTGCATCATAGCCACGCCTGTGAAAGCCGACGCTCCTTCTGATTGGACGTCAACAGGTCATGGGATCGGGTGCTTAGGCTCCGCCCCCTTTGTGCTCCTCCCCCTAGCTCCACAGTCTTTAGTCAGCGGTGGAGGAGGGAGTGAATTGGCTCCCTCCTCCACCAAGTTTGCCGACCACTGCTCTATAGTAAGAGGCGAAACGCGTCCGTGTTTTTGTCGACGGGCGCCCCCCCGTCCTTTCTCTCTCCTTCCCCGCCACTGGCTTACCATTTTTTGAGGACTGCTGCTTGCCTGGACTCGGTGTGCAAGTTGCTTATTTGATTTAGGGTTTTGTATTTATTTTGTGTGATTTCTTTTGTTTATTTTGACATTTCCTTACTTTATATAATTATTTTGGTTGCTGCACTGTGTTTCTATTGACAGTCCAGGGTATATTGGTTGTTATAATTATTTTGATAGGGGGTTGGTTGTGCTTCCGTTTAGGGGTTTTCCATATGGGAAACATTTTTTAGTGTTTTTATATATTTTTCTTGTGTGTGTTTTTTCTTTTTTCTCTGTAATAAATTTTGCCTATTTTGTATAATTTCTGTTTGCGTGCATTCTTATGAAGATCTTTTTTCTTTTTGTTTCCATTTCATGTTTTCCTCTAGCACTGCACCTGCTGCTTGTGATCTGTTTTATGTGCTGTGTGTGCGCATTCCTACTGTGTATATTTCTGTTAATCAGGAGAGGTGACCTGATACTGGTGAACATCGTAGAGCGGAGAGTGACCGCAGATACTTCAGGATCGGCGCTGACAGGTGGAGACGTTGGAACAGAGAGGAGACATCCTGCATCAGCTCCAGTAAACTGCGAGTGAACCGCTCCTTGGCAGATCTGTGAGTAGGAACACTGCCGCACAGCCACTTGCTACAGAGCACAACCCCAAAGGAACATCACCATCCCAGAGGCAATCAACACAGAGACACAGCCTGCTACAAGGATCCCAGAAGAACAGCTCTAATACCGATGACTGAGGAGATCCTCTATACATCGCAGCCTCACACAACTAAAACAAGAGACGAGAGCAGTGATGGCCAACCTTTTGAGCTAGGTGTGTCAAAATCGTAAAAAAAAACCAGAGCATAACTCGGGTGGTGTGTCACTTCAATATAGGCGGGGCAACTCACCTACTGAGCGCGCAGCACAAAAGGTGCCATTATGTGTGTCAACAAAAATGTCTCGGTGTGTCACCTCTGACACACGTGTCATAGGTTAGCCATCACTGGACTAGAGACACTGAACTAACTGAACTTATTTCTACAACAAAACAACCTGGACTAAAAAGAAACCACAAGTAACTTGAAAAGTTATTATCTTTGTTTTTTTTCTCTAATCCTCTCTTAAAATCCTGTTTGTTTTTTTTAAACTTTATTAGTCTGTTTGTTTATTTGCATAACCAAATATTGACATAAGTTACCTACTAGCCTTTAAGGTACATAACTTGAAAAACAAGCAATCCTACTTATAACCAGCTAACCAACTATCACAAAGATAACTAACAACTAAGTGGACTGTTATAGAGAGAAAGAAAGGGAAGGAGGGGGGAAAAAACATTTTTTCTTGTTCTTGTTTTTTTTTTTTTTTTT
>JAKJJM010329070.1:0-10328 GCA_021901965.1 Pipa carvalhoi
AGTAAAACACCCCCGATAGTAAGACGTATCGGGGGTGTTAAGGGGTCGGCTAATGTAAGGCATACCCCGTATGTAAGACGTAGCGTACGGGGTATTCCTTACAAGCAGTGAGGTCGCGTGGAGGGGGCAGGCGCAGGCGTGCATTTCAGAGGCAGGCAGGCGGGCGCGCAGGCGGGGGCAGCTGCGAGGACGGGGGCGGGGATGGAGGCGGGCGCCCAGCGGCTCCTATGTAAGAGATCCCGGAAAGTAAGACATCGTCGGACTTTCGGGGGTGAAAAGAAAGTAAGACGCTGTCTTACTTTCGGGGAAACACGGTATGTTGAAATGTAATGTTGTCTAGAATCTCTGTAAGATCAATCAGATTGTTGATAACACAAATATTAAGTTCAAGGTTCCAAACCAATATCGGTAGAAATCATTTCACGGTTGTGCAGTGAGCACTTCCACAAGTGCGGTTCTGTTTAGAACGATATAGGTTATTCTACAAATTGACTTTTATTTATCTATTAATAGAAGATGGGTTGGTACAATGGACACCATCACCCATAGGCTAAACAATGGAGGTTATTTATAAAAGTGAGAATTCAACTGTTGAAGAGAATTCGACTGTTGAAGTGAATTCTCATCACTTCAGGTGGCTCCGCTCTCATTCTCTACTCTTATTCACTAAACAGAGAATTTCCATGACAAATTTGCAACCGCGTCAGTAGCAGTCTCTTGTGTAGAGTGCAACTGTTGTTAGCTGGCAAATTCGCCACATCGCAGAGTTTGCTAAATACCCAAATATGGGGAAGAGTCGAACAAATGTGAATTCACACCTTTACACGACAATTCAGACTTTCATGAATAAGCCCCAATGTGCCTAGTGGAAATGATTATGAAAATGGTAGACTACTTCTTAGCCCTTTGAACAAAGTAATATTTATTTTAACAAACACTGACTAGAAGGGAAAAAAATCTGAAGATATATGAATCCTATTCGTTGTTATTGAGTTAAAGCAGCCTAAAAATCCCAAGTTGTTTTTAGTGCTAAACTTTAACAGAGAGCAAAGCATGGCTGCACACTGATCACCTTGTAATAACACTATCACATGTGCAAAGCAGGACTGATGTACTGTGGAATAATTAAAAGTAAGGGTAGCAACTAAATGTGCAAATAGTACCCTAGGTCCTTTCATGACATGGTGGGGATTTAGAGACACGGTCAACAATGTCAGCTAATAATTACAGATTAAGGGCCTCACTGTCAAAAGGGTGAATTCACCTGTCGAATTCATCTCGCTACAATTCGAATCACATCACCAAAATAGATGCAAATTCCCTTCTCAGTATTGACTAATCAGTGAATAGACATTGCAAACAGGTGGACAATGGCAATCGCTGTCAGACACGTAGGGCCAGATTCCGGTACGGTCGAAGTCCTGGGGAAATGCCTTTGTGAAGGCATTTCCCCGAAGTGCACGAGGCGCGGTTGCGCTTCATGTACTTCACAAACAGGTGAACAGAGCGGCCGCGGCCCAGCCGCCAGTGTGAAGCTCCTCCCACACAGGATAATCGGCAGTGCATAAGAGCGTTTATATCATCACGCTCATTTCTCCCCCAATGAGAGCTCTCCTTTCACTAGGGCACAATGATGATGTAATTGCGCATTTGCATAAGGGGCAGAGCTTCGTGCCAGCTCCTGTGACAGCCTAAGCACTGTGAAGTCTGCCTCTGTGCAGAGAAAATACAGCACAGATGAAGCTGGGAGTGCATCGCTGGAGCTTACTATAAGGTACTTATTTAATATAGCTTTTTTGTTTTTACTTCTTTAGTTCTTCTTTAAGGATCCTGGGCTCCAAAACTTTGGAGTGCATAAGCTTTGTTTAGTATAAAATGGGTGCTGGAGTTCATTACTTAGTATATAAACAAGGCAAATATAACATGTAAACAACAATAAACTGACAAATTAAATTGCAAAAGTCTTATAATAATATTAACAATCAGTTTTCAAAAGAAAACCATTTACACTATTGCCTTTGTTGGCAATAGGCAGACTGAAGATTATAGCATCAAATTTCAATGAATTGTACCGCACAGCAATTATTGGTAAACTTAACTTTTACAAAAAGGACTCAGGCCATTTAAAAAAAAAACTGATTTTATAAGACAAGCAGCTTATATAAAATTACGTTGTAAAGTTTAGAGACGCATATAAAACAAAAGTTATCTTGCTTTGGCAGAACATGAAGGAAAACCGTCCATTATCCTATTTTTTCCTTTTTTTTTTTTTTTTTTTAAATAATCTTGGTTAACCTAATCCTAAATAGATCAGTGTAGTTTTCCATAACATAACTGTGCCACCTTACATAAAGACATATGTTTGTGGTACTGTGGTATTGCTTGCTTTGCTTTATATGAATTATGTATATTTCAAAGATTAGATGTTACAATATACTCAGATATGTGCATGAACAGAAGTCATGCGTTATCTGTATGCAGATTTCCTAGTACCATAGAGTAACCAATAAGCAGTCAGCTTCCATCAGTCTAAAACAGACAGAACAAATAAAGAAAAAGTATTATTCGTTTTTCTAAGCACTGTGGATACAGGGTATACTCTAGAAAGTGGCCCAACCAGAATAACAAACCAGACTGCCTATGCAATCAGTCATATGTACAGTAGGTTCCTGAATAAAAACTGGTGCAAATGATGGCCTCTTGGGAACTGTGCATTGTAAAAGGGAAGCTTGCAGTGTATAGGGGTGTATTAAAAATACACTGTCATATTGGGGGGCTCTATTTGTCAGGGTGCTGGGGGAGGGCTTGTACTCTGATGGCAGCCATAGCTATAGGTTACTACACATAAGCACATTTATTAAGAAAATACCACTCTTACAGATTTCCGGATATACTGAAAGAATGAGGTCAAAATAAATGCTCCATGTATGTGGAGTTCTCTGAAAAATAGGACCTGTGAGGTTCTGGCCTAGATGTCTTGTCCTGCATGCAAGCCAACTATTCCTCTGAAAGTGGGAGAAGTGTGAAATATACAGGTCTGAATATATTCCAGTACAGCCTTGCACACTGCATTTTCCACAGGTGTCCCTTTTTAAAAAGGGGAATGCTGGGAGATATGGGTCCTGTAAGAAAAAAGTCTTGCCTCCTTCAGAAACAAACTTGGCCATTGGAGTGCTATATAGGTAGGTCATGTGACATTTCACAGCATGATAAAATTGCTTTTACAGGCTCCATTACTCCACCTGTACTCCCCAACTGATAGCTGACCTACTTGCCTCCAGTCACCTACAGGAGATGCATTATATATTCATATCTAAATTGTGCTTAGACCAGGCACATAAGATGGAATGATATTGATACCACGGGACATTCAAGGCGAAACACAAGAGATTATACTGTGAATCCATTTCAACTCTATTTAAATACACAAGTGTTACTAACATACTACACTAAATTAAATCTTTCTCTTAAAGGGCAGCACTTTTCCTCTGTGCTTTTTTACTTGTGTACCTACAGAAGATGGCATCCTCCTGCCTAGCCAAGCAGGGTGTGAGGGCGGTAATTAGCTAATAGCAAGCAATGTGACTTGAGTAGTAGTGGAGGTAGAGAGGGAGTGAGGTGCTAAGCATCCTTTATTTGTAAGTATTTTTAATGTTATTTTTGTTGTAAAAGTAGCATTTGTGTTGTTATGCAGGTAGCTCTATACCATGGGAAATGCCAGTACTACAGTATATTACATGAAGGGCATACATGCAAACTCATACAGGCATTATTTAGTTCTTTAATATTTTATTCAGCAGTAGTGGATCCTTTTTCTGCAGAATCAAGGATAGCATTCCCTTAGCAAGCACATTGTGTGGCTCAGGAGACATAAATTTACATTACTGAATTGGCTTCTTCGAGATTTTCTTTCTAACATCTGTTTTCTGCTGCAGCCTGTTCCTTTTCATTCTACAACAGGGTGAGGCCCAGAAGATGAAACACTTTAAATGAAAAAAGAAAAATTGGACTTCGAGATTCCTACACTGTAATTTTATGGCAAACTCCATATGTACAGTTGGTATTATTATAATCAGATATAAATGTGAAGCGAATCCTTTTCTCGGGCTTTGAAGAGGTGGCATGTGGCTTTAGGGTAAGCTGACCACATTCTCTGCAAAATATAACAGAGAAACTTATTCCTGGTTGTTTTTTCAGCTGTCTTTTTCTCTTTAGACTTCAGCACAATTTAATTTTTAAAAATACACGCGATGAGAATAAGATACCAGAACAACTGACTGAAAATAATCATTCAGCAAGAAAATGCACAACTCCCGCTTTCAGAGGGGTCAAAGGTAAATAATTATGGATATGCATGCTTGTGCAGCTATTTTAAGTAGCTCATTGAACTCAATGATGGATATAAGCACTTGTCAGAACCTGCAGCTTATCACCAATACTAGTTAGCATTGGGAATTCTCCTATATGGAGTGATGATTTTTAACAGTGTCATACGGTAAGGAAATAAAAGCTATTTGGGTAGGTGGTTCACCTTAGATGTTTTTAGAGTTTTCAATGAAAAGTAAAGTTCTGATTGGTTGGAATAAATATTAATGCAGTGACCTTATTATGTAAGAGGTTTTATTGTCATATAGCTATGACTGGGTTACATGACCCGCAGTTAATTGCTCCTGTGGTAGGTGTAAGACCTAATCATTTGTTTGGTATCATAAGTCTGTGTTGCCCTCCATTACATTCCATTTTACTAGAAGGCACCCAAATCCCACTTTATGCTAATTTCTGTTTAGCACAAATTTTTAGCTCCATTCTGCCCCCAGCGGTAGAATCTGCAGGGTCCCACTCTATGCCACTGTTTAGTGCCCTATTGTAGAGGAAAGGAGACTGCAAGCAAACCAAGAATATAATGGGCAGAGTAACTCCCCTTTCTGCATACAGATAATGACAAATATTATAAACATTGTATCAACCTGGCAAATACCACCCAGGTTTGCTAATCCAGACCAGTCAATTAAATGTTTCCTTTCATAATTATAGCTACAGCAGAGCAGTAAATATTAACTGTTTATTGTTTGTTATAGATTACTGTACAGATACTAGATCAACTGAAAAATAAAATTTGCATGTATCAGGCACTTGCTGACTACAGATGATTTACCTGTAAACGCATCACCTAAACTCTTTGTATATGTCAAAAATGTGTCTGAATATCCAAATCATCTGGTAACGTTTTGTGATCTCTGCTGACACGTTCCTCACATTGTTCTAAAAGAAGTACCTTTTCTCAACAGCCTTCACTCAAAAAGTAAGAGATGGAAAAGGAAATACATCAATGGAACACCATAAACAGCCACTATGGCGAGTGGCTAGCAGATTTGAGAAAGGCAAATGCTATCACTACAGTGTAGTCGGTAATATATCTTTAAAAATGGTTTTAACATGGAGACCTTTTTTGTATACATAGTAGCGCTAAAAATATACATGGTATTATGAAAATTTATATTATAGGCAATTCATAAAAAGAGTAAACTAAAAAGAGCAAGATTTTAAATAAAGGAATAAACATCCATGTTTTTCTAGTTGCTTATCATAACATCCATTTTACATTGCAACTTTTTAGATTTTACAATGCTTCTGTTGTCTCCTCTATTTTTATTTAAACATGATGGCTAGCTCTTCCATAAACAGTAGCAGATTTTTGTCTGCACAGTAACAATCATGAACCTACTGTATCATACATACAGTAAAGACTTGTAGAATATGGCAGTATTATTATCAAGCAATCCTCTGTATCCCATAGAGATGGATCCTGAGAAAACATACACACTAATCACTTCTGATGTCCGTAGGCAAGGGGTGCAGTGGGAATGGCAACACCAAGAGCCAGGGACTTGATGCGCCAATGAGAAAAACGTAAACCTTCAACCAACGAGTAATGAAAAAGTGCATTCAAATCTCAACAACACATGAAAAGGATAAGGGTTATAGATAGATACAGGGGACTGGATTAGGAGCCTTGTGGTCATTGGAGGTCCAGGTGTGTCATAGGATGAAGAAAAGGGGCCTAAGGAAGGATTTTTTTTCTGGTTCTTTAAGTAAAAAGAGTTATGCTGATGTTTTGATATAACTCTTATTGATATTTGTACCAACTTCTCTTATGGAACCTGTAGGGGAATTCATCAACAGGGACAATCATGTACAAAGGTCTATTAGCCCATAGCAACCAAACATCCAAGTTAGGATTCACAAGTATAGAGGAGCAATATGATTTGCTAGATCTCTATAAAAGTTTGCCTTAGTTGAATTTACCTATTTTCTGTTAGAGTGCATTGTAGGTAGACTTTCACTGTTTCAGGTATGAATGCTTAGATCTTTCATTGTACTGCTGGACCATCAAGCTCACATCCTACCCATACGTTCCAGCTACTCATCTCTGAGCATATGGGCTGTCCATTACAGACTGAAGAAGCCACACTGTAAAATATAAGTGGAAAGTCCTGATCATATAAAATAATGCCAGTAGTAATTTAATAGCATAGAGTGTCCACCTCTACCTTTTTTATACAGAGGTGGGAACTTAATTGTACTCTACCTTACCAAGCTAGAGTCTAAAGATCTAGAGATCTAAATTTCTGTATACCTTCCTCTTTAGACAACGCAGGTAGGTGACTGCTCACCACAAAGAACCCTGAGGACACTCACAACCACTCCCAGTAACTATCCAAAATTGACCAATAAAAAACATTAACAATAGGGCAAAGGTTTTAAAACATAGCTTTTAGCTACCACCTAAAAGACCCATGGAAGACACCCACAGAAAATTCTAACTGCTATGTAAATTAAATTTGAATTGCCAAATTTCCTTATACAAATGAAAAAAATCACAACTCCCAAGGGTACACGCACATTCATTATTGTTAGACTGTTTTCTTTGTCCTTTAAACTTTGTGAAAATATGCTGCATTTCCTAATATTCCTTCTGCATTATTCATTACCAGTTCTACCAGATAGTCTCTCAACAATTAACAGCCATTTCTGTAAAGAAGGCTTGCACCTGTAGAGTTGCTCAAAGAAACCTCAGATATGCAATGCAGGTTATGTTACAAGTAAGAAAAAAACAATATATTGTCAATCTTTTTATATACCCTATGAGCCCCACAAAGGATGAACCTGAGAAGATATGCACACCAATAGAAGACCTATATCAGTCACCTGATTGGTCTTTATTTTACTGAGACAAAAATGCAATTCATTGATAATTTTCTTTTCCTGAAAATTAGAACTTAGAGAGTTATTCTTCTTGTCTCCTCTCTTTAGTCACCATCTCTGTCTATTGTTTCAAATACCACTGCAGAACTCTAGGGCAGTGGCATAAACAACAATTGGTACAGTGGTAGCCCAAGTATCTGAGGAGACTTTACTGGGCACGATGAATTGTATATTACATGAAAGAACAAAATGAAACTGGACATGGGCATAAATAAATCCAACATACAAGGACTAAAGGATATTTACTTAAAAGAGGGAGCAGAATTCAGAACTTGATTATAAATGGGGTTATGGGTGTTTGGGCAGGAGGGCAAAAGGCCCAGTGCAAATCTAACAGTGGGGCTCACTTACTTCTAGTTACACTACTGTTGTAAGGCACTAAGGGGGTTATTGGCTAATGTCTGTTTTGTTGTGTAAAGGTGTGAATTTGCCAGCTAAAGACAGTCGCAATGGATTGCTGGTGTCACAATCATAACTTTATTATGGGAATATTGTCACGGTTGCAACTTTACTTTGGGAATATTGTTGCAGTCATGGATTTGCTATGGGAATCCGCTGTTTGAGAATTCAATAATCTAATTCTCACTTTAGCCAATAACACCCTAAGCTTTTACTGTATAAATACATTTGATTTCTCTAAAAGAAAAACCCTGGCTACCCCACAGTAATGGGTGTGTTATATAGTGGACCACAGTATACTGTAGTTAGTTCAGGGCCACAGTGCATGGCTATGTACTGTAGCTCTAAAAATGCAGCATAAAAATACTTAAAGGGAATAGAAAAACAAAAATAAAAAGACCTTTTCATTTATGAATGAAGTATACATCCTGCTCTAAGGGAGATATTGACTCAGACCATTTCTACCTTTGCTGCATTTTGTTGTTAATTTCTGTTTAACTAAACATTTTTTATTGCGCTGATTTATATAGGGTTGAAAAAAAATGCTGTAAAAAAAAGTTATCCAAAAATATCAGTTGAAAGCAATACGCTTTGCAGTGTTTTGCAATTAGTTCCATTCCAGATCAATATATTTTTTCCAGTGGGGAATATTTCACAGCTGTGGCTAAGTGAGGGGGCCAACTATCGACTGATGGTTTATGCGAGCCTGAGGCAGACAAATAGTTTTTTTATTTTATTTTAAAGTACTTTCACTCTCTTGTGCTTTCTTACTCCAGTCATGAGTAAGGTATCAACTGCTAGGAATAATGGCACTGAGAATGACTGTGCAAGGTAACTGTTTTTTCAGCAATTAAAAATGGGGATAGAAAGTAAAAAATTGATTTTTGATATTTCATTATTCATTCCATAACAAACATTTTTCTAAAACAATTATTACAATTATTATTGTATTTTATTTTCCTGCTGTCTCATTTTTTTTATTTTGCCATTATCCCTTCAAATGAATCCTTAAACCAGTGCATATTTTTTGCAAGATTTCAGGATAATTACACTGTTGCAACCATCAAGCAGATGTGTTAACAGTCAGTCCATACAAAGATGTTTTCTGTGCCCAGGACACTAGAGGTGGGAGGAGCACAGACCAGAGTTCTAGCAGCTCCTAGTTAAATGAAAGCGAGGCACTCAGCAGAGCATACTTCAAGAATCAAACTGAATATTTCCCATTTGATTTTTGATAAAATGATCAATAAATTGCGCAGCAAAAAAAAAGAGCAAATATGCATTTTTTCATTCTGATAAATCTGTTCCTATAACTATAATTACAATATAAATATTTTGGTGAAATTGAATGTAAGTATTCTGCTCCTACTACATTCATGTTTCTATCTTTGCTGTTGTGTTATGATGTAAACTATCACATAGATCAAAAGGGAGAAACAAGAAGAATCTTGCCCCAACTGGGTATCTATGATCTCTCCAAAAGTAACCAGTTGTTTATACTTCCAACAACACATATCATGTGGCTGCATCACAAAGTTACATGCTTAGAGGGCAGAAAGGTAATCAGAGGACTGCTGGGGCAGCAAGGAGCAAGCTACAGCTAGCATATGACCAGAATCATGTTTAAAGTCATAAAGGTTGCTCTTGTAGTCCTTTTGTATTACCTCTTCCTGTTATTTTTTTAACCTTTTGTGTGTTTTAAAAAGGCACAGTCCAGCCACTTTTGTCACTGTTGAATAAATATTTTTTTTACTAATAAATATATATCATACATATATATCATACACCTTGGTTATAGTTTATTTTGCATTTACAGCTACTTTCTTACAGAAGCCCCTCCCCTCTCACCTATTTCCTCTTCAGCTGATCAGCATGAATTCATATGCCATTTGCTTGATCCACAGGCTTGAGAATTCTGAAAAAAAAAAACATAAAGAAGCAGGTGGGCAGCTCTGTGAGGTTGCATTCAAGAGTCTTCACTGGTTGCTCAGAATTCTCAAGCCATGCCAGTCCAAATAGCAGTTTTCATAAGGGATGGAACAATTCTAAAAACAGTGAGGGGGTCATTCTGGAAACTCCGAATTTTCTGTCCCGAATTCACTGATAGCGAACTTCCATTATAAAATCACGACCGCAACTAAAAAATTGTCGCAGTCGCGACTTTATAATGGGAGTTCGCTATCAGTGAATTCGGGACAGAAAATTCAGAGTTTCCGGAATGACCCTTTGAAAGTTTAATTCCATCTTAGTATAAAGATAAATAAATAATTTCTCTCTTCATTATAACAAATTTCTTCAGCCATGGACTTGATAGCAGCTGCCTTTCCTTTACCAATGAAAAATAGTAAAGGATGTCATTACCCTAAAACGGTTTGGTAAAGTAAATTAGAATTGTAAAATAGTTTTTTTTGTGCTTGAATAAGGAATAATATGCTTACTCTTTCTTTACCAACACAGCAGTCCAAACTTACTTGATTGTGACACAGGCTGTTTGTGTAACAGAAATATACAGCTAGATATCCTGTTGCAGACTATGGAGGCATACATAATACCGTGTTTCCCCGAAAGTAAGACAGCGTCTTACTTTCTTTTCACCCCAGAAAGTCCAACTATGTCTTACTTTCGGGGATGTCTTACATTGGAGCCGCTGGGCGCCCGCCTCC